>PITA01007488.1:0-69723 GCA_004023965.1 Spilogale gracilis | reverse complement strand
CCAACAAGTAGAAATCATGACATTTGCAGAAGATGGAGGGTAAGATGGTTGGTTTTATTTATTAAAGAATGCTTTTATCATGGGCTTTCAGAGAAAGTCAGATCAGTAGCTTCTTGTTTTTCTGCACTGTAGGTGTTGTATACCAGATTTTGCCTTAACACTAGGCTGCATCATGGAAGCAGTTTAGGGAGGGGAAAGCTCGATGTAGCAGGAGGGAAGCCAGTGAAGGGAGAGGCTCAGCAAATGTAGTTTATTCTTTCTTCAGTCTTTTTTGAAATCTATGTATACCCCTTAAAAATCACAAATGTCTTAGGATCCTAGACTCTTCTTGTTCTGCACTTGGTTTCCATTGTTTCAATTACCATCTAGATGCTGACTACTTGCAAATGTATATTCCTAGCTCTGAGCTCTTTCTCAACCTCTAGACCCACCTGTCTATTAGACATCTTATGGGCATTTTAGATTCAGCATGTTGAAAATGGAACTCATAGCATCTTCTCTGTCTCTGATATGCTTGTTACACATTTTTTATGGTTATTTATCTGTCTTTCGTAATAACAGAGGGCATAGACCTTGTTTGTCATATTTATTCCTGACTGTAGTAATCTAGACAAGAAACAAATAATTGCTTGCTTAAGTTAGCCAAGTATTAATGGTGATGGTGAAAAGCAGACAGATTTGAGAAAGAGGAGACTAAAATGATTGGGGATTGCTGGTTGAGTAGGTAGAGAGGAAGGAAAGAGAGTAATGTCCAGGTTACTTTGTTTGTCACTTGGGTAGACAGTGATACAGTTTGCTGAGATAGGAATGCAGAAAGAAACACAAGGTTTAAACAGAGAACTGGCAAGTTTAAATTTTAGATATGATGAATTTGAGGTGCTTCCAAATATATCCAGGTAGGTAATATGAAAGCAATAAATGTTCATTGTAGAAAGTTTAGAATACACATTTTCTAGCTGAAATTTTTTCTGGTATTAGAACAGTGTGCATTATGCATGGTTCAGTAATATGTACAAGGGCTGCTTAGAAACTGCTTTGGTACAAAGTGCTGATTTTTAATACTTTTTTAAATGCAGAAGCAAAGAAAAACAATTTTTGATGTCCCCTGAAGAGACTGTACTAACTTTTGCTGAGGTCCAAGGGATGCAGGAAGCTCTTATTGGTACTACTATAATGAACAACATTGTTATTTGGTAAGCTTTCTCTCGAGGTCCTCCATTTCCTCATCTGTAATATAACTCTAATTTCACAGGGTTGTTAAGGTTAGATAACAGACTCTGTAAATATAATTGTGTTTTAGGCACTGGATGGCTCAGTCTGTTAAGCGCCTAAGTCTTGATCTCAGTTCAGGTCTTGATCTCAGGGTCATGAGTTCAAGCCCTACTTTGGGCTCCACGCCCAGTGTGGAACCTACTTTAAAAAAAAATTATTGTGGTTTTTTTGTTTGTTTTTTGCTATCAGATGATATATACTTGTCTCAACAAGAACATCATATTCATTCAGACATTGTGAAAAAGATCAGTCTGAGTAGACTATTTTAAAATAAATGAAACTTTGCTCTTGTCAAAAAAGTCCAATTGGGGATGCCTGGGTGGCTCATTCATTAAGCGTCTGCCTTCAACTCAGGTCATGATCCCAGGGTTCTTGGATCAAGCCCCACATCAGGCTTTCTGCTCCAAGGGAAGCCTGCTTCTTCCTCTCCCATTCCCCCTCCTAATGTTCCTGTTCTCGCTGTGTCTCTCTCTCTCTGTCAAGTACATAAATAAAATCTAGGGAAAAAAAAAAAGATACAATTGTTTCTGCACCTGGTTAATGGCTTTTATCAGGTCAACTCTCTTACCTCAGATAACTATAAACCAAACAAAGTATAAAAAAACTATCTAAAAGCACTGGGGAATGAGAAAAAGAAGAAAGATACTGGAGAGGGTTCAACAGGAAATATGAGTGGGCAAGTTTCCTGTTCCTATGGTTTTAGCTAGAAGGCAAGCTCTAGAGTGTGCACTGGGAGACTATAAAAGCCTGATAAAAACTTTCTGTCCTACTGGCTTAAGGAACCAAAGGGCAGAATTCAGGATGGCCACACTAGCTAGAAAGTAGGGAGGGAAATGCCCAAAAAGAGAGAGCCAGAGAATAAGCCTCAAATTCTGGCTCTAATATTTACCTAGTAATCAGGCTGGCCTATAAACTACGTGTGCACAGGACAGATTTGAAGCAGCCCAGGTAAGGCAAAAAGAACTGAATTGGGTTTTCAGCATTTGGAATTTTAGTTGAGCCAAATTAACTGTTTACTAGGGGAAAACAATCAATATTCTTCAAAGGAATCTAACAGAATTCAGAGTTTATGTGGCATGATCTTAATAATGTCTAGAATACAACCCAAAATTATAAAATATATGTGTTTAGAGGAACCAGATTAATGTATCTGTAATAGAAAGACCAGAGTCAAGGAGTCCTTAGCCACCTCTCTTTCCTGATCCAGGGAGAATCGTACCCATCCAAAGGCATTTTCAAAGTTAATTTGTATTAAGAGGATACGTTGGACTTTTTTTTCTTTTCTCAGAAGCCGTCTCCTTTAATTCATTTCTTAGGGCCAGGATGGGTCTTGGTAAGAGGAAGATGTGATGCTAATGTCCTTGCTACCCTACCTCTTCTGCCCTGTCCAACCCTAACCATCTAGTAATAAACCAGAAAAGCATGGTCCTTGAGAGAATCTTGGTCCCCTCCCCACCAGGGAGCCTCTGAAATTGACGGTGTTCTAATCTGCCAGGAGACCCTGTTTTCAGATGGAAAACTCAAGCAACAGATTTCCATTTCTGGCACTTTGCTCAGTGTTTGTGCATGGAGGTCTTATTTGAGGGCAGTATTCTTTACAACAGTTGTCTTTTCTTTCTGCTATTTCAGTAGTCTGACCTTCATTAATTGTTCCTAGACTATTAATATAATCTAGTAATTGGTTCCCTTGCCATCAATCAATATGCTACCTCCAGATCTTCTTTTATACTATTATTGTATTAAGATTCTTTCTCCCAACCCTCCCCGCTCTCCCTGAGAAATAAAACCTTCAGGGAGGCCCACACTTGTTTGCTTTCTTCAGCTTCCCTTGCCCCAGCTTTGGGGGAAAAATTTATCCAGCCAGTCTGTACTCCATAGCTCCCAATTTTCTTCCCATCCTTCACTTCTCCCTTTACTAATAAATGCCTCCCTTTGGCATTTTATATATCATGGATCACAACAGAATTTGACATTGGGGAGGAACCTCTCTACTTAGCTTCTAAGTTGAAGCGTGAATTTAAGCGGTCTCTTCAGCTCCATAGTTGCCTTAACATTTCCCTCTCTGAATTCCTCTTGCCTTATTTTTTTTTTAGTTTTTAAATATTGCCTTTATTTTTAACTTAGCCTAGGCTAATTTGTATCATGGTAGTCCTTGAAGATAGGTATGTATCTTCTCTCTATTCTCAGTGCCTGCCTTAGCTCCTTGTTTAGGATACTTAAAGATGTATAGATCATATTGTCCCTCAAAAGCTATCATTTGCCTTTTGGGTTCTATGTACTTTTGTATTTACACATAGTAGTTGGTCACCTTTCCTGTTCAACTGATGGGTTAAATGTCTACAACAATTCATGTTATACTCAAGGTTCAACTGGTACATTTAGAACCTCTTGCTGAAGGTCTAAACATTTAATCTTGGTCAAGGTATATTAACTGAGCACTCATCTTTTCATCATTTAGTAGATAAACTTGAGTCTCTACTTATGTACTGCTTTCTATGAGAGATGTAGATCTGAATCCTCGTTCCAAGGACTCTAAAGTCTAGTATGTAAATAGGGCAGCTTTACAATTTGAAGTGTATGATTCCAATACAATACCATTACAATTCAGACAAGGTCAAAGTGAGAGAATTTCGGACAGTGCTTTGGGACTTGGGGAAGGAGCAGTTACTAAATACAGAGCACGTACTAACCTCTGTAGGGGATAAACCCGTTGTCCCCGGTGAGGAAAATCTTGCATAGGCACACGAGCATTTAGTTTTCCTTCTTCAGTTTTTATACACAGAACCTGCTCCACAGAAAGTTCAGACGTGCTTGTTGAATGAAAATTTACACCCTATTACAGTGTATATTAAATTAAAAATGAGGGATATGGACAGTACTGTAGGAAGTGGAGGAGAGGCGATTTCTGTGGGTTGGTACAGACTGGGGGAAGTGAGTCTAGATTGAGCTCCTGCCACTGGGAGGAGGCTCGACACCATTGAGGCCGTAAAGGAATGGAAGGGCATTGGTAGGTAACAGGGATGGGAATTGGTCAGTAATGGGAAGGGCATTGGGAGGCTAGCTTGAGCAAAGCTGCAGAGCCAAGAACATGCATAGTGGGGAGCAGTGAGTAATGTAGTATTGCAGCACTGGATTCATGAGGGTTCTAAATACCACAAAAAAGAACGCGGACTCTTGTGGCTGATGGGAAGCCAACTGAAGAATTTTCAGCAGTGGTATCCCAGGATAGAGTAATTATCAACACCACAAACGCTCAATAATGCTAAGGAGTGGTTCCAACAGACTTTTTCTCCTTTAAATTCACCCTCTTCTCTCTTTCATTTTTTACCCCACCTTCATCTTCCTATCTCTCTTCATTACTTTGGTCTAGCTCTAAAGACAGAATTATAAATCTATTTTAGGTATAATCTTCCCATCTAACCAAATTTAGTTTCCTGACCGTTGTCTTCCATAGAAAATTTAGAAAAAAGAAGTGTGACAAAATCATAAGCTAGAGCCATTCCATGATTTCAATACCTAGTCAAATGAGAAAGGGAAAACTTTTCTCATGGAGTTTGGAGAGATTTATTCCTAGGGACCTAAGGCTGAACTGTCAAGTTAAACTACGGGCAGTGTTAACCAATAGTCCTTAATTTTAGTTGAATCTGTAACTAAACAACACTGAGGTACCATGTCCCTTAGTTTCTCCTCTGGTCACCTCCTAAAGAATGCTGTGATAAATAAGAGAATTTTTTTTTTAAGATTTAATTTATTTATTTGACAGAGAGAAACACAGCGAGAGAGGGAACACTAGCAGGGGAGTGAGAGAGGGAGAAGCAGGCTTCCCGCCGAGCAGGGAGCCTGATGCAGGGCTTGATCCCAGGTCTACGGGATCATGACCTGAGCCGAAGGCAGTCGCTTAATGAACTGAGCCACCCAGGTGCCCCAATAAGAGAATATTACATAAAAACCAGTTTGCTGGAAGAATGTTATCAGCTTATTTATTTTTTGGTGTCTAAGGAATTTAAAAACTGGTCAGCTCCTGAAAAAGATGCACATTGGTGATTCCTACCAAGCTTCAGTCTGTCACAAAGCCTATTCTGAAATGGTAAGTAAGCTGTTGGGGTCGCTTTGTGTCTACTTTGTGTGTTGCTATTTGTCTCACTGAGTTAAGAGCAGTAGCTTAGTAAAACATAGTTAACAGATCCTCTCTGTTGTCTGTTTTTTTCAAAATTGGCTAACAGTGTTTATCCTTCTTGAAATTCGTGAATGGAAATAAATATTGGTATAAGGTGACGGCTTGGTAAATTTTCTGGCTGTATGACCTAAGAAACATATTTATTTCTAGCTGTGAATTTGTACCAAGAAATAATCATGCCTGTTACCACACTTGGCTCCCAACCACATTGCCATAAATAACGTATGTGACTGAATGCCCTCAGAGAGGATGATTAAATGGTCCTAGACATGTATGTCCCTTAGGCTTTAGTGTTCTTGCGTAGAAACAAACACAGCTTCTCAGCCATTGTGTTAATAGACTTGGCTTATGGTCTAGTGTGGACATCTGAACATGCTGAAGGCAGCTTCCCAGAAGTCAGGGGTAACTCGGAAGTAGCCACCATTGAGCCATAAGCAAAGGCAGTATCTGGCGGCTCCACACTTGCATGGAAGCTGACTTTCCCAGCTTCAGTGGCTGCCCTGTGCACATCAGCACTCCAGGCTTAGAAAGCAGAGGACACACCTTTCCCTAAAATCTGTGGAATTGAACTCAGAAGTTGTGTGATCTTAGATAATCTGTCACATTATCTTAATTTTTTTTTTTTTTTAAGATCTACTTATTTGAGAAAGGGGTAGAGGGGCAAAGAGAGGGAGAAAGATACTTAAGCAGACTCCACGCTGAGCACAGAGCCTGACACGGGGCTCAGTCTCATGACTGTGAGATCGCAACCTGAGCCAAAACCAAGAGTCAGACACCTAACCGACTGCATTACTCAGATGCACCAAGGCTGCCTTTTCTCATCCTTAAAATAAGAGGATTGACTTCATCTCTAGAATTATTAAATTTCCCTACTAGGCATTAAAATCACTTCCTATCTTGGTTATTACAACATTAATACCTACCTGATAGTAAAAGATTTAACAGAGAAATGTACAAGATTGTACATAAAAGTTCTCCATGAAACCAACCTCCAGAGGTAAGTTAATATTTTAGTGCAGGAATTGGCAAACTTAGTAAAAAGGACCAGTAGTTAAGAAAAAAATAAAATAAAATAAAGACCAGGAGGTAAATATCTTCAGGTCTGCAGGCCACATGGTCTCCGTTGCACCTGCCGTGCCCACTGTGTCGCGAGTCTGCCATAGATAAGATGAAAACACGGTGTGGCCATGTTCCCCGTATACCTTTTTGCACAATAAAACATTCCAGAACTTGAATTTCATATGATTTTTTTTTCATGTATCATGAAATATTTTTCTTCTTTTTTCCAACCATTTCAACACACAGAGACCATTCTTAGCTCACGGGTCATACAGAGGTGAGCCCCAAGCCCGATTTGGCCTTGGGCCATTGTTTGCCAACCTCTAGTTAAGTATATGGCATCTAGCCTTTTGTTGCCTCAGGTTTCTCATTATAAATTTAATTCATTCTCATTATAATAACGCAGTCATTCTAGAAATGTAAAAAGTAGAAATGAATGTTATTAATCCCAATATGGTTCTACAATTAATTTTCCCCATTTTACCCCCAAAGAGAATTACTTTCAATTTCTTATGTATCTGTGTGATATGTATGTGTCCACACACCATAGTGTTGTTATGAGAACTGGTCATTTGAAAGCCAGGAGAGGTCTGTTAACACATTTTGCCACAAAGACAACCACAGATGATGGTGTCTTTTGGGGGGCACTCTTACTCTGTAAGTGCAAATAGGCTATCTTCAGACTGGTCTAAAAATCCAGTCAGCACTTATAAGACACTTTGTATGGGAAAATGTCTTCCGAGTTTTCAGAAACCAGCTTACCAATGAATATCTGTAGTTTGAGGACTCCTTCTGCACGTTCGTTTGCCCTCTTTCCCTATGACAGCATTTCCCTAAATGGATGGCATGAGATGTTAGTTGTATCTAAGGTGGAAGAACTTAATGAGGCTGCTAGGTTCCCACCTGCAAGGCTGGCTGTGAGCCCTGTGCTAGAGATGCCAGAAGTCCAGCTCTGTGATAATATCAACAGCTTTTTTTGTCCGAAAAAATATCAGCTAGTGATTAAATCCTGCATACTTACGAGACTATTGATTGTTCTCGTAATTCTTTGGTTTTGTCTCTGGCAACCCTTTCTTTCCCTCTTGCTGATTTTTTTGGTTATTAATTTTTCTCTTGAATTAGGGGCTCCTCTTTGTTGTCCTGAGCCATCCTTGTGCCAAGGAGAGTGAACCGCTGGGAAGCCCTGTGTTTCAGCTGATCGTGATTAACGCCAAGACAAGCCTGAGTGTGGGTGTGATGCTCTACTGTCTTCCGCAAGGGCAGGCAGGAAGGCAAGTGTGCTGCCCTTCACCCAGTGTGATAGTTTGGAAGGCACTTGTGCAAATACAAAACCCAGATATTTTTGTGTCACTTAGATGAATGCAAAACATGCAATACTGCAGAGCATTGTAAGAATTAAGAAGCAGGAAGAACTTTAGATTCCCTACATTCCGATCCCCACCAGTGTGAAGTGGGTTACGTAGTTCATGTGTATTCAAATGCTGTTTTTTCCCATAACAAAACCTTTTTTTTTAAGATTTTATTTATTTATTTGACAGAGAGAGAGAGAACACAAGTAGGCAGAGAGACAGGCAGAGAGAGAGGAGGAAGTAGGCTCCCTGCCAAGCAGAGAACTCAATGTAGGCCTTGATCCCAGGACCCTGAGATCATGACCTGAGTGGAAGGCAGAGGTTTTAACCCACTGAGCCACCCAGGCGCCTATAACAAAACCATTTTGAATACAAACCATAATTGGTGTTCTCTACAAAAATGTTCTTTCCATAAAACCTAAATTAGGAAATTTTTAAATGTTACTTTCGGAAAGCATCTTTTACTTTGAAAGCACACTGAGTCTCCATCACATAAGCAGCTGATATTTATCTGTGGACCCATGAGAAGATGCACTTATCAGGGACACAGTCATTGGCACCCAGGCGTTCTGTGAGCTATCTGGAGCTCTCGGCAGTGCTAGTATTGTTAGGCCAACCCAGCAACATCTGAACGTATCATTCTCAGAGATCGCCTTTATTAACATTTGAAATTAGCAGCAAAGACTGAAAATAGATCTACTAAATCAAAATGGTAAAGTCTAGCTTTAACAGTTTACAAAGATAAGAAACCTTGATAGCTACAGTGTATGTTTTTGTGTTTCTTTGGGTCTCGTGCACTGCTGGCTGGATCACTGTTCTCAAAGATAGTCTCTCTGCCTCTGCACTTAGCCAGCAAATGTTTTTAGCTCAACAGGAACCTCATAACTATCATCTGCATACGTGCTTACATATCAAACTTGTTTCTTTGGATTTGAAGAGAGAACCGTAGTCATTGGCCCAGAAATTGAGGATAAAGACAACTACTTTGGTCAGGCATTTCTTTCATCACTTTTCAAACCCATTCATTTAGCAAGCCTTGGAACCCACCTGGTGCCGATTCTGTAGAGGGCACCTACTGTTTCTCATCTTGGGGAAATAGGAGAAGACTAGAGACTACTGTTCAATGCACAACATCCCATGAGGCTTGCAGTGTTTGGGAGCACAAAGAATGGAGGGGTACCTTAATTGACAGTGGAGGACTGGGGCAAACTGACAGGGAAGACTTTTTGGAGTTTCAAAAGAATGGTGAGGGGGCGCCTGGGTGGCTCAGTGGGTTAAAGCCTCTGCCTTGGGCTCAGGTCATGATCTCAGGGTCCTGGGATCGAGGCTCACATCGGGCTCTCTGCTTGGCAGGGATCCTGCTTTCTCCTCTCTCTCTGCCTGCCTCTCTGCCTACTTGTGATCTCTCTCTAACAAATAAATAAATAAAATCTTAAAAAAAAAAAAATGTCATTCAGGGGCACCTGGGTGGCTTATTCCTTAAGTGTCTGCCTTCGGCTCAGGTCATGATCACAGAGACCCGGGATTGAGCCCCACGTCAGGTTCCCTGCTCGGCGGGAAGCCTGCTTCTCCCTCTCTCACTCCTCCTGCTTGTGTTCCTTCTCTCGCTGTGTTTCTCTCTGTCAAATAAATAAAATCTTAAAATAAAGTAAAATAAAATATCATTCAAGTTGCTCAGAATAATCCCAGAGGTTGACCATGTCCCAGGCCTCTTCGAGGTGCTGGTAGTATAGCAGTAAGGAATAACAACTAGTTTATATTAAACACTCCCAGTGTATTAAATACCTTGCTGAGTTTTTTATATCAACTCCTATCATATTCTTGTTTCACTGATGAAGTTGAAGAACTTTTCCAGGGTCACACAGCTCTTGTTTTGTTAGAATTCACACCCTGGCTGCTGACTGCAGAGCCCCTGTCTTAAAAAGAAAACCGGGTTTCTGCTTTATGATATTTACATTTGGTAGGAGAGAGATCCACCAAATATGGAAATAGGATAATCTCACAAGTGAAAATAAAACAGGTAATGCGATGGGGCACAGTATATGTGTGTATATTTCTGTAAATAGGAGATTGGGTCTGACCCTTCTACAGAGGTGACAGGCCTGAATGATGACAAAACCCCAGGCATGTTAAGCTAGTGTCTGCTAAGGAGAGGGCAGAGGAAGAGCGAAGACGCTGAGGTGCACTGAGTCTGGCCAGTGTGCAGAGCGGAAGGCAGGCTCCTGTGAGCTGGGCTGTCGGAGGTGCAGGGACTAGACACATGATTGTGTCTAAAGCAACATCACACTTGCTGGCGGTCCTGGGTCGGCAAATAGGGGCATCATATTTACAGGGATTTTTGTTGTGGTGGTTGCTTTGGGGAGCATGATTTTGGCTTAAAGAAGAAAAATTCTTTCGATGTGTGATTTGAATGGTTTCTTCTCTGCTTGATTTTAGGTTCCTGGAAGGGGACGTGAAAGATCATTTTGCAGCCGCAGTATTGACTTCTGGAACGATTGCCATTTGGGACTTAATTCTAGGTCATTGTACTGCTCTCCTCCCACCTGTCTCTGACCAGGATTGGTCTTTTGTTAAATGGTCAGGGACTGATTCTCATTTGCTGGCTGGACAAAAAGATGGAAATATATTTGTATACCGCTACTAATAAGATAAGATGAAAACACAGCGTTCTGGATTTTTTGAACAGTTAGTACTTTTTAGAGCTGTAACTGTAAAAAATATCTGGGCCATGTTTAAAATAATTACTTGTATTCATTCACACACTTTTTTTTTTTTTTTTTTTTTTTGACAGGGAGAAACATAGCCAGAGAGGGAACACAAGCAAGGGGGAGTGAGAGAGGGAGAAGCAGGCTTCCCGCCGAGCAGGGAGCCCGATGTGGGGCTCGATCCCGGGTCTCCGGGATCATGACCTGAGCCGAAGGCAGTCGCTTAACCAACTGAGCCACCCAGGCGCCGCCCAGACACATTTTTTATTCTGATGGTAGTAGCACCACTGATCTTGAATGTTCATTTAGATTTACTTTGAGAGAAAGGATTTTAGTAATTCCTCACATCTGCACATTTGCTTTTAGTGGTGTACATAAAGCTTCAGATACTAATAAAAACTTATTTTGACATATTCTGCTTGGCTTATTTTTTTTTCCTATCCTTTCATGATCATTTTCAGAACAATAGTTATTTTACAACTAGAATACCTAGTAATGCTTGCATAATAAGTAAATTTCAGTTAACTTAGAATACTAACACACAATATATTTTTTGTCCTATTTGTAATGCCTTATTTTTACATACCTACTAAAGGTAGAATTATAAAGCCTGTTAAGGAATGCCAGTTTAGAAATGCCATTGTTCTTTTACATTCTCACACACGTCCTTGATTCAGTGTCTGTGGTATCACTAGAGTAACTTTAAGCCAACACAGCGGTATGTCCTTTGCCTACTTGATCTGAAAGACACAGATCCTTCCAGTCCTAATCAGATGCTGTCATTTAGAAATTTTGTTCTATGCAATAAGTATTTGCTCAACAGTCTTACTGAATGAGTGAGTATACATTCATGATCCATATAGCCTATTTGTTACTTCTCTCTCTCTCTCTCTCTCTCTTTTTTTTTTTTTTTTTTTTAAGATTTTATATATTTATTTGAAAGAGAGAGCACAAGTAGAGGGAGATGGGGCTCGATCCCAGGACCCTGGGATCGTGACCTGAGCTGAAGTCAGACGCTTAACCGAGTGAGTCTCCCAGGTGCCCCTCTGTTATTTCTCTTTTATTTTATTTTGTTTTAAAGGTTTTATTTATTTATTTGTCAGAGAGAGAGAAAGAAAATATAGGCAGGGGGAGCAGCAGGCAGAAGGAGAAGCAGGCTCCCCGCTGAGCAGGGCACACCATGCAGGGCTTGATTCCAGGACTCTGGGACCATAACCTGAGTCAAAGGTAGGCACTTGGGCGCCTGGGGGCCTCAGCAGGTTAAAGCCTCTGCCTTCAGGGGTGCCTGGGTGGCTCAGTTGGTTAAGCAACTGTCTTCGGCTCAGGTCATGATCCCGGAGACCCGGGATCGAGTCCCACATCGAGTCCCTGCTCGGCGGGAAGCCTGCTTCTCCCTCTCTCACTCCCCCTGCTTGTGTTCCCTCTCTGGCTGTGTTTCTCTCTGTCAAATAAAATATTTGGGAAAAAAAAGAAAAAAAAAGGCTCTGCCTTTGGCTCAGGTCATGATCTCAGGGTCCTGGGACTGAGGCCTGGGTCGGACTCTCCTCGGCAGGGAGCCTGCTTCCCCCTCCCTCTCTGCCTGCCTCTGCCTACTTGTGATCTCTCTCTCTCTGTCAAATAAATAAATAAAATATTTATTTTAAAAAAATAGGCACTTAATTGACTGAGCCATGCAGGCGTCCCTGTTTCTTCTTTTTTAAAGACAACTTTTTACAATGTTCACTAGCATGGATTTTCCTAACTTAATTATTTCCTGTGCATATTTAGCTTTCTCTCTTACACTTGTTCCCACCATCTCTATCTTAAATGAGATAGTTTTATTTCCTAGCACATCATAGATAATAGCTTTTCACAAAGATTTTGTTTATGCATGGATCCTGAGAAACATAACATCTATAAGATTTAAGAGTTCAGAAAACAGTAGAGGTAAGCAGTAATTCCAGTTCAGTAACGGTTGAACAAACACTGAGCACATACTTGAAATAGTAGGTATGAAAATGATTGCTGTGAGGCCATGGCCCTTCAGAAGTACGTGGTCTAGTGCCTGGGTGGCTCAGTTAGCCAAACATCTGCCTTCAGCTCAAGTTATGATCCAAGGGTCCTGGGCTCAAGCCCTTCGTCCAGTTCCCTGCTCAGTGAAGAGCCTGATTCTCCCTCTCCCTCTTCCCTTTGCCCTGCTCGTGCTCTCGCTCTCTGTCAAATAAATCTTTATAAAAGAAGTACACGGCCTAGTGAGGGAGACTGTGATGCAAAGCAATAAACACTTTTAAATTTAGAGGGTATGTTCAGAGCGCTCAAAGGATGAGCAATTAGTCCAACACGGAGGAGTTCGAGAAAAGCTCCATGGACAATGGCAACTAGCTGAGTCTTGCAGGGTAAGTGGGTCAGAGTAGAAGCAAAGGATATTCCAGGCAGAAAGGACACTATGGCATGAACTACAAACAACTCACTGTTGCAAGAAAATGAACCATGCTCTGGGGGGTGGAGTGAGGAAGTGAGAAAGGTAGCCAGGGAGCTGGTGACGCCTGTTAACAAACCTGGACTTTATTCAGCAGGTGTAGGGACTGCTGAAAGGTTAAGCTCCCATTCTAGCAACACAGTGAATAGTGGACTTCCAGTGGGCAAGAGTGGAGGCATGAAGATGAACAGAAGGGCCTCAACTGCAGCAGGGGCTGTGCAAAGAAAGATCTGAACTAGAGAGAGATTTAGAAATGAAAAGGAAAGAGCAGGCTAAATGAATGCATGATTTAGGTAGAGGAAGGAGTCTTAAATTTCTGACTTAGTAGGTAATGGTGTCAGTAGCTGAAACAGAACATACAAAAGGGAAGACTGCTCATTCGAGTGCTTATAGATCATCTGGTAATCCACAGTTGGATAAAGGACTCTGAAGCCCAGAGAAGAAGCCAAAACTGGATGCAGGCGGGAATGATAGCCTCTGAGTGCATCAACTCTGAAAAATTGGATTTTTATTTTTATTTTTTTTATAAAGTGTTGGTTTTTTTAAATAAAGATTTTATTTATTTGACAGAGAGAAACACAGCCAGAGAGGGAACACAAGCAGGGGGAGTGAGAGAGGGAGAAGCAGGCTTCCCGCCGAGCAGGGAGCCCGATGTGGGACTCAATCCTGGGTCTCCGGGATCATGACCTGAGCCGAAGGCAGTTGCTTAACCAACTGAACCACCGAGGTGCCCCTGAAAAACTGGATTTTTAAAGATAAGCATGTGTCAAAGAGGACCCTGGCGAACAAAGTATGTCATTTAAATAAGAGGGGATTTATTAATTTTGACCAGAAGGATTCACTGTAACACAAAAATACAGATAGGTTGGGATGTCTGGGTGGCTCAGTTGGTTGGGCGACTGCCTTTGGCTCAGGTCATGATCCTGGAGACCTGGGATCGAGCCCCACATCGGACTCCCTGCTCAGCGGGAGGCCTGCTTCTCCCTCTCTCACTCCCTCTGCTTGTGTTCCCTCTCTGGCTGTGTTTCTCTCTGTCAAATAAATAAAATATTAAAAATAATTTCCTTTAAAAAAAAAGAAATACAGATAGGTCATGGGAAGAGAGGGTTCCAATTTGGAGCTTAGTAGTTAATCAGGCTCTTGCATGCTCCCTCTGCTGTTAATGCTGCATGGTCACATCATATGTCTGTCCCATGGGCCTGGGCTGGAGTGTGGCCAGGAAGGAGCATCAGGGTCTGGTATGTCACTGGTGGCTCAAGCCCATATAATGAGCCCTGATCCTCAGACTCCAATCAGATTTTTTGGTGCTATTTTCTGCAGAAATAGAAGGCTGCCACTCAAAATGGGGTTGGGTGGTTTATTCACTGACCATTCCCAAAGAGGGGATACAACTATGCTTCTACTTGATTAATAAGCAGTAATGTGATGGCAATGGAGTCAGGATGCTAGACAAGCCTGGTGTCAACTGTTTACACTCCTAGGGACAGTCTGGTTGGCATCGTTAGCAGCTGGGGGATTCTTTAGGCTCTTTGTTCCCTCCCCCAGACTGATGAAAGCCTCAGCTCCGATATCACCACCTGAGAGAGGCCTTCAGGGACCACCCTATCTAAAATAACGCACCTGGGGTACTCCCTCACTATCCCGCTCCCTACTTTTCTGTTCTTCATTGTACTTATCACTACTTCCCTGGATTTTTTTGTCTTTATTTTTATTTATTTTCTATCTTCTATCTTCTATTTATTTTCTATCTATCTTTCTATCTTTTATTTATTTTCTATCTTCCCTCTAGGATGTAAACTCTATGAATAGACTCAGAATAGGCTGCATGGCTTGCCCACTGCTCTAGCAACTGGTATATAACTAGTAGCACATAACAGGTACTCAAGTTCTGAATGAACGTATAAATACAAATAATTTTACAACAGTGGGATGGTACTATGCAGTCTGTTTTATTTTTATTTACTTATTTTTTAAAGTTTATTTATTTTTTTTAGTAATCCACCATGGGGCTTGAACTCATTACCGGGAGATCAAGAGGCCCACGCTCTTCTGACTGAGCCAGCCAGGCGATCCTTATATAATTTTAATATCTATGGAATAATCGCGGCGTCAAAAATTCTAAACAAATGTATGTCAGAACGTTCAGAGAATATGTCAGTCATTAGTATTTAGGGAAAGACCGGAGGAACGAGGTTCTGGCGCTTAGCAGCCTTTTGCCTCTGACCCTGGATGTCTGGACCGCGCACCCCGAAGGAGCAATGCCACCAGGAGCCGCTAGAGGACGCCACACAGTCAGCGGCTTCCGCCTGCGCCGCTCTGTGCGTCTCCTACGCCCAGCCGGGAGGAAACAGGGCCGGAGGGCGCGGCGCAGTGCATCCTGGGTCGGCGTAGCCATGGCTGCTCGTGTCCTTTCCGCTTGTGTCCGACGACTGTCCGCGGCCTTCCCGCCGCTTCCCCGGGTTCCCACGCTGCCCGCGGCCCGGCCGCTCAGCATCACCCTGTGCCCCGCGGGGGGCCGGACGAGGCCTGGGGTTCTGCAGCCAGCCTTCGTGCTCGCGCAGGTGACTCGCGGTGACTTTGCTGGGGCTTTGCAGGGGTCAGGGATCGGGGTGGTGCGGGGGAGGGGCCAGGCAGCGGGGCCACGCCATTCGCGGCGGGGGTGACCGGGAGACTTCTGGCTCTCCGCCCATCCCAGTCCCTCACGGTGCTTGATTGACCCCAGACTGGAGCGCGGACCTTCCAGTTAAACACCTCTGGGTTCGAATGCTTGAAGCCACTTTGTGAAACTTGGGCACGTCCCGTGACCTCGCTACTCTCGGTCTGAACGGCAGAGTTGGGTCTCTACTTCGTGGAGGTGCAACGAGGTTTGGAGAGCACCTAGTTGGGGTGCTTGGTAAACTCCCACATATTGGTACGCGGTAGTCGTAGTGATAATGACAAATACCAACATAGCTTTTTAGGGGAAAACTGATGACAGGGTGCAAAAAAGGAAGCCACACTGGCCTAAAACCTTCTCCAGAGCAGTCTGAGCCCAGGATTTCTTCCTATAGTGCCTTTTGCCTGGTTATGGGCCTCCTGGAAGTAAAGGTAGGAAAAAAGTAGTATCTAGCCTTTCTGTCCGATGAAACCTTTGTGAGACAGAAATTCTTGTTAGGACAGTGATTTTCAGCCCTAGCTGCACATTCAAATCACCTGAGCAGCTTAAGGGGGAGGGGGGAATCCGTGACCCCTGCCGCTTTTGATTTACTTCTCAGAGATGAGGTCCTGACATGGGTTTTCATTTAAGTTCCCCACGTGACTAAAGGGTTCCGTCTAGATCAAGAACTACTGCCTTAAGGTAGAATAGACTCAAGGCCAAGTTGAGAAACCCCCCAACCATGTGAACTTATTAATGTGATAGTGGTTTCAGTATTTCAGTATTGACTATGCTTAGAATAAAACATAAGGCCAAGGCCAAATCAGTCATCTTCTCCAGAGCCAGGGTCTGGCTGTGCGTTTTTAGAAGTCACCAAGTGATTCTTTTGTGTGGCTAGAGTTGAGATTTACTGACAGTGTAAAGGATTAATTCATAGGGCACTGGCCCTATTGCCTGAATCAAAAGGTTAACAGTGTCACCTTGAAGTTAAGAGTTAAAAGGACAAAAGTATTTTTTTCCTAAGACTGATTTCCAGGGGCGCCTGGGTGGCTCATTTGGTTAAGCGATTGCCTTTGGCTTAGGTCATGATCCCGGAGATCCGGGATCGAGCCCCGCATCAGGCTGCCTGCTCGGCGGGAAGCCTGCTTCTCCCTCTCTCACTCCCCTTGCTTGTGTTCCTTCTCTCGCTGTGTTTCTGTCAAATAAATAAATAAAATCTTAAAAAAAAAAAAAAAAAAGACTGATTTCCATAGTAGGCTAAAATGCAAAGTGATTGTCCTTATTCAAAGAGCACCGATTCTCAGACTTGATTGTTACAGATCCCTTGGTTAAAATACAGGTTCTGGGAAGGGGCCCAATGGCTTCATTTCCAGTGGGCTCCCAGAAGCTTCTGCTGCTGCTGGTTCTTGGACCATGCCCTGACTAGCAGGTGCTCAGAGATGTTACCAGTACCTTTGCTTGGTTCATGAACAGCGGAAGAACCATTTTATTTATAAAGTGGTTTTGACTAAGTGTTCCCATTTACATCCTTTGCTGATTGAAGAGGGAGTAAATACTTGTTCACTCAAAGAAACTGAGGGACAAGCTATTTGCCAGACCTTATTCTAGGTGTTGAAGGGTATGGAGAAAAATATAAAGGAAAGATACGAGTTAGTATCCCATTGGACACTACAGCATCATGTTAGACTTGCCAGCTCATCCCCTGCTGCTGCGTTCCCAAGGCTGTACACTGTCTTGGTTCGTTCTTTACCTCTCTGTTCCTACCCTTTGGCACTTCTTTCTAATCCTTCAGTGTTGGTAAATTCCAAAGATCTCTTACCACAGTCTCTTCCCTGTCTGTGTCTTCACTCTCTTGGTTTCTGTTATTGCCTGTTTCCCAGTTACCCCAAACTTCTACCTCCAGGCCTTGCTCATTTCATCTGGACTGTTGCTCACTCCACCTGTTCTGTTACATTAGATTTTTTTTTTCCTCCTCAGATACATCCTCTTTGCTGACTCTAGGGCAACTAGTTCTTCATTTATATTTCAACTCTTTCCCCTCCCAAAAGGAGCTAAAGCAGTTCTCCTGGATTTAAAAATATGAGACCATATAAAGTAGAAGGTAAGGAAAACATGGGTGGTGGCCTAGAATGGAACTTGGTTCTCTTGTACTTGACCCAGGTGGGGCCCAGATCGGAACTGTCTCAAAGCCATAGCACATAGAGGACTTCCTAAGAGTTCTGTGGGGCGCAGTACCTAGATGAAGGCAATGCTTATTAGGGAGAGCTCATCTGTTTTGACTTTTTCAGGTGTCTGCAGCGCTGGGCCTCTCGAGCCTCATAGCCTGTGTCCCACCTTAACCTTCAGTCTCCAGCAACATGAACTCACTTCTTACCACACAGACCCACAATGAGTCCCATGCTTCATTTTCTTGGCCTGGCCTGCCTTCCCTCCTTGAATGTCCTCGTCCTTCCAGGGCTGACTCCAGGTTTAGTATCTTCCTTGCTTGTCAAGAACTGAATGACAGCTCGTGTTCAGGAAGTAGCCTACAAATACGTCTGTCATCGCTCTTGCCACTTTTTTTTTTAAGATTTTTTATTTATTAGAGCGAGAGTTCAAGTAGGGGAAGGCGCAAAGAGAGATGCAGAAGCTGAGCAGGGGGCTGGCCACGAGGCTCTGTCCCAGGACCCTGGGATTGTGGCCCAAGCTAAAGGCAGATAAGCGCTTAACTGACTGAGCCTCCCAGGCACTTCTCTTCCCACATTTTTATTACAACATAAATAATCTATTTGGGGGGGGCGCCTGGGTGGCTCAGTTGGTTGAGCGACTGCCTTCAGCTCAGGTCATGATTCCAGAGACCCGGGATCAAGTCCCACATTGGGCTCCCTGCTCGGCACGAAGCCTGCTTCTCCCTGTCTCACTCCCCCTGCTTGTGTTCCCTCTCTGGCTGTGTTTCTCTCTGTCAAATAAAATCTTTAAAAAAAAAAAAATCTATTTAGCTTTGATCTCTTCCATTAGACCATAAGCTTCTCTGCAGGTAGTGGTCATGTTTTATCTATCATTGTAGTTCCAACCCACAGCACAGTGCTAGGCATGTGAGGTAGATTTCGCAGGCTGCTGAGACAGTGCTGCGTATGAAGATAAGACATAGCCACAGGTGAGGACAGGTGTGTGTACAGCACAGAAGAGGGACCTAACCAGCGCTCCCGGTGAGCACGATCTCAAAGGTGGCCATTTCTTATGCACTCAGGGCAGAGTGTGACAGCACGTGCAGAGGCCAGGAGAGCCCAGCACTCCAGCGGATGGCCCTCAGGGTGCCTGTGGAATGGAAAGACCCGAGTTGAGGTAAAGATGTAGGCATGTCATGAAGGGCGCCGAGGAATGCAGATGTTGTGCTTAGGTTGCAGGGAGTGAACATGGAACATGGTTTGTTGATTGAGACCTGTCCTCCCAGTGAGCCAGGCTGCATGGGTGGCCCAGTAAACATGAGGGTGAGACAGTGCGAAGAGGGGAGGTGGGCTCTCAGGTGTCAGAGCGCCAGGTGGCCAACAAGGAATAGAGGTCTATGAGCAGGCATTCTGGAAGGCAGGGAAGGAACGTATTTCCAAGCTGACATCGAGATGTCCGCTACTAGAGTAGAGCAGTCTGGGGGAGAGGTAGAGCAGGCCTGTAGAGCTCTCTGGAGCTTCAGACTGAAGTGCCTCAGTTTCCCTTAGTCAGAGATGCACAGATGAATTCGATGGATGAACCATGTTACTGGTTTCTACTAGTCTAGAGGGTAGTCACTCTTTTCCTGCACACAGTGCCTTCTCTGATGGCGGTGGGAAGTGACTTGTGTTACATAGAATTGTTAAGCGTAGATTTGGGGAAAACACCGCCAGAAACACTGGACTGTTGGGGACACTGCGGAACTGTTTGCCTGTTCTGTGCCTCCTCTTTTTTTAACAGCCGAGATCCAATAGGAAGGAGGCAGTCAGGCTGTCCCCAAAGACCAAGCTGGGAGGCCTGGGGCAGGATACCTTTCTCTCTGTTTCTTGTCTGTAAAATGGGACTGATGTCAGAACTAAAGGAGGTATGGTCTGTAAAGTGTCCAGTGCAGCACCATAATCTGACTGTAAGAAGTCCCTAAAGAGACCAGAAGGGGAGGCTTGTGAGGGAAGGAGTAGGGTCAAGGACTTTGGGGGCCACACTCCCACCATAGGTTCAAACCCCAAAGTTCCTAGAGAGCCCTCAGTAGCACTTGCTGTGGTGTGCCTGGTAGTGTCCTGAGCCCTTCACATTCCCTCAGTGATGCCTCACAGTGGTGCTGTGAGCCCTGGACTGTTGCTTATCCCCATTTTACAAATAAGGAAACTGACGTTGGTGGGTTAAGTAACTTGCCCCAGACCAAACAGCTAGTAAGAAAGCGCTTGCCAGGGTACAGATGTAGGCAGTCTTACTCCAGAGTCTGAGCTGTCCCCCCGTAGACCTGCCTGCCCCATGCTGAGCCCACTGTACTCCCCACTTCAGACTGGCCTGTGCTCTCCAGGTGGAGACCTTTACTTTCTCCATGTGGTGCCCACTGGCCCAAGCACTTGCTGCTGCGGCTGGGGAGGGTGCTCAGCCCTAGTGGGCCCCTTGTAGTTAGTCCTGTGTGAAACTCCCATTTGCTTTCTCCTTGGCAGTAATCCCCGCTCATACCACTTCTTGGTGTACACACAGACAAGGCCTCTGTCAGATCCTTCCCTCTCACTTCTTTTTTGTCACCACCACTTAAGTCATTGCTCCTCCTCCTAGCTCTTTCCCTTGTGCTGCTTCATTTTATTTGTGGCTTGGAGACTTGCAGTGACTGTGGGTAAGTAGGCCTGGAGAGGTTCCCGTAGCCGAGGTCTCCCGAACCCACGCTGCAGTAGGAAAGGGAAGGACACTGTATACATTTATACATTGAGACAGAAAGGAACCAGTGTTCTTAAACTCTTAGAATATCCATAAAGCTCCCCATCTGATCTCTTTATAGCTTGATGATTAAAGCTGATTGCTGTACCTGATTTTTTTCTTTTTGCAAGATAAATAATTTTCTTTTTTTTTAACCCAACACCTCGGTCCCTCTCCAAACCGATTACATTAGAATCTCTTCGTGTGGGAGCAGGTATCAGCTTTTTTTTTTTTTTTTTAAGATTTTGTTTATTTACCTGACAGAAACACAGCTAGAGAGGGAACATAAGTAGGAGGAGTGAGAGAGGGAGAAACAGGTTTCCCGCTGAGCAGGGAGCCCGATGTGGGGCTCGATCCCAGGACCATGAGACCATGACCTGAGCCGAAGGCAGACACTTAACGACTGAGCCACCCAGGCGTCTTAAGATAAATATGTCTTAAACAGAGGTGTATACAGGTTTGGTTCATTTGTCAGTGTTAGTTATTTTAATTTTCATAGGCCTCTGTCAGTCTCAGGGACCTGAGCCCCAACACACAAACCCACTTTCTTTTTTTTTTTTTAAAGATTTTATTTATTTACTTGACAGAAACACAGCGAGAGAGGGAACACAAGCAGGGGGAGTGAGAGAGGGAGAAGCAGGCTTCTCACCGAGCAGGGAGCCTGATTCGGGGCTTGATCCCTGGATTCCAGGATTGTGACCTGAGCTGAAGGCAGACACTTAAGGACTGAACCACTCAGGCGCCCCTGCAAACCCACTTTCTAAGGGGGAATGCCAGAAGAACTCCAAATGTAACATGAACTTTAAAAGGTAAACCAGCTCAAATTACGGACTACCACAGTGAGCAGGACTGTCAGGCAGCTGTTTTGTTTCCTCTTGTTCTACATTGGACCTTCCACAGCATTAAGCCTGATGAGCTGTAAGTTGAAGTTCCTTCCATATTTGGTGAAAGAATCCAGCCAACAGCCTAATGCCTAGTAGATTATCAAGCAGGCTGGTATCACAGATGTTTGAGATACTACTCCCGTCATGGCAAAAATCAGAAAGGCTCATGGTTTTGCTGGTGGCAGTAAGACAAGTCTCCCCTGAAGGGAAACAGATCAGATCATGGGGACTGTTGGGCTCCCTTGTCTGCGGATTGGGAGCCGGCTTGCTGGTGCTGGCTGAGGTCCGGGGCCATGTTAGACCTTCCCGGGTCTGCTCCTCCAGGGAGCTGCCTCTCCATTTACCGTGACAGCCCTTTCTGGGTGGGCCATTTTGACTCGGGTGTGCCGACAATCAGTACTGGGCCTTACAGTGGCCAGGCGCTGCAGAAGGTGCCTCACAAAGACACTCATCTGCACACCCTGCACGATTTTAGCGGCTGCCAGCCTCCTGGAGCCAGATGAGTGGCCAGAGCACTGGACGCAGGAGCCAGGGTGGCTGGGCCTGGCTCTCAGGGGAGGTGGGGCCCGTTGTTATGCTGCCGGACTGCTTGGGCTTCTGAAACACCCAGTGTTGAGACTCTGGGTGGCCTAATGGTCACAAGTGGAATCAGAGGAGGTGGTTCTCGGAAGCACTAAAAGCTCTGAAAGGTACCTGTAAGCCAGTGCACTGACCTACTGGCATCTTTGGTTCAGCAGCTCTTCCTCCCTGCCCTCGTTCTAGGTTCCTCTCCCGCAGCTGTGCCGCCAGTACAGTGACGCACCGCCTCTGACGTTAGAGGGGATCAAGGACCGCGTTCTTTATGTGTTGAAACTTTACGACAAGATTGACCCAGAAAAGGTAATTGATGTGGAGGAATGTTTTTTCTTTAAATGAGTATTTAATCAATGGTACAGACTTCAGAGGGTCCAAAAGGATATTCGGTAGAAAGTCTCCCTGCCTGCCCGCCACCTGGTTCCCCTTCCGGGAGGCAGTCAGTAGAACCAGCTTCTCGTGTGTCTTTCCAGAGATACTCAGTACATATGCAAGGAAATGTACTCACATATGTACATATGTATGTCATCTCCTACCGTTTTATTTTTAAGGATTTATTAGCATGTGCACAAGCGGGGTGGGGGAGGGGTGGAGGGAGAAACGGATTCCCTGCTGAGCGGGGATGACCCTGGGATAATGACCTGATTAAGGCAGATGCTTAACTGAGCCACAGAGGCGCCCCACTCTCCTACCTTTTTTAAAAAACACACAAGTAGGGGCGCCTGGGTGGCTCAGTTGGTTGGGCGACTGCCTTCAGCTCAGGTCATGATCCTGGAGACCTGGGATCGAGTCCCACATCGGGCTCCCTGCTCAGCTGGAGGCCTGCTTCTCCCTCTCTCACTCCCCCTGCTTGTGTTCCTTCTCTGGCTGTGTTTCTGTCAAATAAAATCTTTAAAAAAAACCAAAAACACACAAGTGGTAGGATGCTATAAATATTGTTCCTCACCTTGCTTTTTTTATTTAACCACTGGCATTTTTCTTATAGTGGTGTGTAAACAAATTCCTTAAATAATTCAGTTTACTATGTAGGTAGTTGAGTTTTTATTATTGTGGTCTAACTGACATATAACGTTAGCTTTAGATATACCACATAAATTTGTATAATGTGAATTGAAGAAAAGGGAGGGTGGGCGCCTGGGTGGCTTAGTCTGTTACGTGTCCGACTCTTGATTGCAGCTCAGGTCCTGATCTCAGGATTGTGAGATCAAGCCCTGTGTCTGGCCCTACTCTAGACTTGAAGCCTGTGTAAGATTCTCTCATCGCCCGCACCTCCCTGCCGACTTGTGAATTGATGATAGTAAGTCTAGTTAACGTCCATCACCACACTAATTACAGAAATTTTTTACTCTCTCAGCAACTTCCAGATATGCAGTATGGCATTAGTATAGTCACCACGTTGCACATTACATCCCCAGGATAGTTTTCCCAAGCAGTGACTAGAGATCTTAGTAAAATATATAAAGTGAAATCCATCATTAGCTTTGTGTACATCGTTAACCATTTCAAAAACAGGCTTGAATAAGTTAACATATAAAGCACACCAAGTATGTGCTGGCACAGGTTAAACATAAAATGCTGGTTATCACTTCATATTTAAAACATGGCCTCTTTATATTAAGTATTTTCTATGTAATGATTAAATGACATCGTATCTCTCTGTTATTTTGAGAAGCAAGTATTGTCACAGACTGAGTTTTGTGTTTGGTGGTCCTTTCTTGCAGCTCTCAGTAAATTCCCACTTTATGAAAGACCTGGGCCTAGACAGTTTGGACCAAGTGGAAATTATCATGGCCATGGAGGATGAATTTGGTAAGTCTAAGACTGGCGTCTGCACAGTGTGATTCTTGATTTAGGTGGAAGAAATGCCGGGGTCACAACTGGGATTTGAGTCAAATATATAAAAATAGAAACAGCCCCCCCCCCCCCCCGTGTTTGCTGTCAGGTGAAGTGAGCACCAGGGACCGTGCACTCACTTAGAACACACTTGGCATGGGGCCAGCAGAGGGCCCAGTGTTGTGCTAAGGCCTGGGGGAGGGTGGGATTTGGATGCTCCAGGTGGGGGCTCCAAGACGAAGACAGAACCTCACCTATGGAGAAGCTGAGCACACCAGAGTACTCTGAATGGCCGTGCCCAGAGAAGTAACTGGGTGTGCCTGGGATGCATGCACGCATGCACAGGCCTGGTTTCCTGCCGTGGCTCCCTCAGGTTATGCTTGTGTCTCAGAGAGTTGTGCACAAGAGACCTGCTCAGTTTTGGGGTAAGTTGCCTAAATGAAAATCAAGGGGCTTCTGTGCTATCCTACAGAGAACATAGTTAAAATTCTTCACAGATTAAGCTCACTAGAGGGATGGTATCGGGTAGGATAGGAACATGGTCCTGAAAATGTTCTGGAATCAGATGATGGTGATTGTTGCACAACTTGTGACTACACTAAAAAACAGTGAATTTTATATTTTAAATGGGTCAGTTTCTGTCCCATGAATTACAGCTTTAAAAAAAGAACCAGCTGTTAATACCCAATATGATACAATTGTTGTCTAGAACATAAATGGCCTGTAACTTAAATGGGACTCATTGTTGCTGGAAAATTTTGATATACTTGTGGGTGTAAAGGAAGCATGAAATGCGTTTAATTTTAAAGGATCTGTATTTCTACACTCATGCATTTTACGTTTTACTTTTAGGGTTTGAAATTCCTGATACAGATGCAGAGAAGTTAATGTGTCCACAAGAAATTGTAGATTACATTGCAGATAAGAAGGATGTATATGAATAAAATATCAGGTAAATAATATGACCTACAGAATGATGTCCTCTCATAGTATTAACCTCTCTGTAGTTCTCCAATAAAGTAAGACTTGGGAAGAAATGGAAGCACTGGAAATACCGGACAGATTTTCACTGGTTATAAAACATAGGTCCTCTCTGATTGTATCTCCCACTCAGAGGAGGCCGGCCTTAGTGATCCTCATTATCCTTGAGACAGGCCACGAACAGTTCATTCTTGGCCAGGACTTCCTTGTTTGAAGCCCTCCTCATAAAAGCAGTCTGTACAAACCACTGAGCAGGGTAGCCCAGAAGTGGAGACCTCCACCGCCCTCTTCACCCTGACTCTTAATCAGGCAGGAGACGCCTCCTGGGTTAAGAGGCCGGACTCTGGAATCAGACAGCAGGCTTGCTCAGCTCTGTCTGGGTCTGTAAGCCTGGTGGTCGTGGGCAGGCCACCTAGCCTCTAAGCCTGTTTCCTCAGATGTAGAATGGTGATAATGATAGGACCTACCTGAGGCTTTCCTGAAGGTAAAATTCGTAGTGTATACAAATTACTTAACACGGCATAGAAAGAAGCCTGTCAGTAAACATTAGCTATTGTTTTTCAGGCTTTAGTATGATCAGGTGGTTGATTTATTTTAAATAAATCTATATTAAGTGTCTATAACTTTGATTACCCTGGATCCCTTTGATTACCTCAAAACATTGAAAGTCAGTGCACCAAAAAAGAAACACTGAACTCACTTTTGTCTTTGCCAGACCCCTTTTTTTCACTGAGAGAAGAGTCAGAAGATGCTGGCGAGAATCTGGAAGTGAGAACGCGTTTTGGCATTATTGCTGCCTTTGACAGAGTAATTCTGTTTAGACTTGTATTTAAATTGTCTTTTTTTCCCCTTTGAAAATAAATCTATAAAGCCAACATTTTTCTCAGTCTTCAGTTTTTCAGTGCCTGCAGAGTGCTTGTTTATATTGACTTTGCTTTTTTAAGTAGGGTTCTGCTGGGTGTGGAGCCCAGGGCAGGACTTGAACTCATCATCCTGAGATCAAGACCTGAGTCAAGATCAAGAGTCAGATGCTTAACCGACTGAGCCACCCAGGCACCCTGAGTCTTAACTTTGCTTAGTAATTTTATTTTATTTTTTAAAGATTTTATTTATTTGACAGAGAGAAACACAGCTAGAGAAGGGAACATGAGCAAGGGGAGTGAGAGAGGGAGAAGCAGGCCTCCCACCATGGAGGGAGCCTGATGCCAGGCTCAATCCCAAGACTCCAGGACCATGACCTGAGCTGAAGGCAGTCGCTTAACCAACTGAGCCACCCAGCCACCCCTTGCTTAGTAATTTTAAAGATTTTCTGATTAGTCACTGGTATTCATGCATATAAAAAAATGACATTTTTAGCAGTGTATCTGAAGTTTGTCTCCCATTGCCTTCAGTATAAGGAATGAGTATTAGTGAAAAAAGGACTTTTTGTCCCAAGTTTATCAGATAATGTTAGCTGGCACCAGCATGATTGACTAACTTTTCCTGTCTATGGCTCGCTTTCCAAATTAATAGAATTTAATATTTTGGGAGGATAGAAAGCTCTCTTCACTCCTCAAAGGTCAGTTTGACCTAGGTCCCTCTGTCCTACATCCGTAGGGGGCAGCACTGCTCCTTTTGTACTTAGCACTGTGTGAGCTCCTGTGTGAGCGCTGGGGCAGCCAGTTACCTGCTCCTGATGAGGTTTCATTTGAGACCTGTCAAAGTAATTGCTCTGCTTTTACCAAAACTTCTAGTTTGTAGGAGGGAGGGATTCAAGGGCTTGTGGAAGGGCAGGTAGTGACACTGAAGTGCAGGGACTATGAGGGACCCTCAGCTGGCAGAGACTCCCGGGGTTGCAGGGTGAGGTGGGCCTGGGTTCCTTCCTGGGGACGCCCCATGTTGCCAGTTCCTGCTCTCGCTCCAGGCATATGAGGCAGACATACCTCCTTTTTCAGTAACAAGCACTCATTGTTACACCCCACCTCATATGTATATTTTAATCTTGTACAAGTTCTTGGAAGATGCCAAATTGGTGCATAGGAGCATCCTTAATCTCGTACAGCAGCGTGTAATCAGCAAATAGCTCAAGTGCTTCCTGGGTGCTGGGGAGTCACGAGGGAACAAAACAGACCATGGTGGCTTCTTTGATGGGGACAGACCACAATTTAATATCTGGGGTAAACTGTTCTGGATCTTTCAGCCCCTTGGCAGCTGCACACTTTGCAAAAAAATTCATCGGTCCCACCGTTCCGCGGCACTGACACTGAACGGACTGCTCTGCTGCTGTCTTAACCACTCACCTGCAGGGGTGCCGCTGACGTCCTCTGTACCTAGGCCAGTCTCAAAGGAGCCACAAGAAGAGGGAAAAGTCAGGGCGCCTGGGTAGCTTAGTCATTAAGCACCTGCCTCCGCTCAGGTCATAACCCCAGGGTCCCTGGATCGAGCCCCACATCGGGCTACCTGCTTTTCCCTCTCCCACTCCCCCTGCTTATGTTCCCTCTCTTGCTGTGTCTCTGTCAAATAAAATCTTTAAAAGAAAAAAAAGAGGTAAAAGTCACTGAGAACGTACAGATAATTTGCTGGTGATGCTACTTTAGGATCTGGATGTTAGGTAGCTGCAAAGATCTTTCTACTGTAAGAACTTGCTGGAAAAAAAAGGGGGGGAGGCGCCTGGGTGGCTCAGTTGGTTAGGCAACCTTCGGCTCAGGTCATGATCCTGGAGACCTGGGATTGAGCCCCACATCGGGCTTCCTGCTTCGTTGGGAAGCCTGCTTCTCCCTCTCTCAGTCCCCCTGCTTGTGTTCCCTCTCTGGCTGTGTTTCTCTCTGTCAAATAAATAAATAAATAATCTTTAAAAAAAAAAAAACAAAACTTGCTGGAAAATCTTTCAGATTCTTGTGTTACCATAGGTGGGCACACAGAAAGAAAGAAAAGCGCATGAGAAAAATGCAGATTTGGATATTGGGATGACAAGGGATGAACCGGAAAGATACTCAGGATAAAAATGGCAGCACTTGGTCAAATGAAAAAGGTAGGAGCCCAAGTGTATGGCCTGGGTGCTGCTCAAGTTGCTGTCTGAAGGGCGATAGGATTTCAGTTAGAGACTGTTGGATTTGTTTGTGGGATACCCAAGGAAATGACAGATAACCAGCCAAGAGTTCAAGAAAAACTCCGGACTGGAGCCACAGGGCTGGTGAGTGTTTGCCAGGCGCTTCCCCCGTGCTGGTTCCCTCTAGCTGCAGAGTCCCTATTACGCTCTCAGCCTGCAAGAGCCTGAAATAAGATGATTGACCCTCAGTTCCTGGGATGGATCCTTGCATGTGTCACTTTTACCTCTTTCAAGGATGGATCAGACCTGCGAACTGAGTGAGAAGATTACCTACCACTTGAAATTTTTTTAGCAAGTACATGTATTACTGTTTTCATTTTTAACATGGTAGCCAATTAATAAATGTCAGGGTTCAAAGTTTAAAAATGGAATTTACAAACACAAGTTAGTACCCTTCACACCTATAGCTAAACCAGGGAAAGAAGAAATCTACAAAAGAAAACAAAGTAGCCGAGTTCTTTCCTTGGTTCTCCACAATAAGGTGCTATCTAGAGCACAGGCTAGCTCAGGCAAAACCCAGTGCTGAACAGTAGTAGCCTCTGGCAAGCACTCAACCCTGGCTCGCCAACTTAGTTTCTCTGTGCCCATTTCCTCTAATGGGGGGAGGGGGGAGCGACAACACAGGTGAATAATCTGACCCACCAGCGCCTGTCACACGACTAAGACTCAACAAAGGAGCTGATGTCACAGGACCTGAAGGTAACGTGTGCAAGTCCCTTACGAAGCAGCCTTGGCTTGGCATCTAGCAAGAGGTCAAAAGCCTGCTAGGTGGTCTGCCAAAGCTGCTGTCCTCTCTAGTTTGGGGTGTCAAAGCCCCAGACTCACAAGGAATGGAGGTCAACTGGGACATGCCTTAGATGCTAAGGTTCCCATGTGTTTGTGTTTGTGGAGGGTAGGGGCAAGCCAATTTAGAGCTCCTTCTGGCAGAGTGGGGAGTTGGCAGCTCAGGCTCCTGACAACCTGACTTGAGCACCCGCACCGGGCTAGACCTGAAACTCTGGATTTTCCGATCACAGGAGCCAAATCACCTTGTCTACGTCATGTGAATCAAGATGGTCACCAAAAACCAAGAGTTCTGTGTCCTTGAGCCCTGGAGTCTGTAAGTCCTAGACGTAGATGTGGGAGGGGAGCCAGGGTGATCAGCAGAGGATTCTGCCCGAGCTGCTTCCCTGACCCTGCCGCCTCTAGAACCACGGCTCTGACCAACCATGACAAACATATGATATAAAAAAGAGCAAGACTCAGAACAAGAAGGGAAGAAGAGATTTGGGGATTACAGTGTAAATTAAGATGAAAGAAATATATGCATGAAATTACTTTCAGGTGAGAGAGAAAAACCAAGACTAGCAGCAACAGAAAAGCTAAAATAGTACTGAAAAAAACAAACTGTCATGAAGATTTGAAAACAGGGCTGCCGGGATGGCACAGCTGGTTAAGCACCCAACTCTTGATTTTGGCTCAGGTCATGATCTCAGAGTCCTAGGATCAAGCCCCACATTGGGCTCCACGCTCAGTAGGGAGCCTGCTTAAGAGGCCCCCTCCATCTTCCGTCTCCAATAAATAAATCTTTAAAAACGTAAGGATTATGAGTTGGAAAAAACTAGCTCTAGAAGACACTTTGGTTTCTATTATCAGGTATTACTGAATCGATAGTTTTCTTGGGTGAGGCAGTGCTGTTGTGGTAAGATATGACAGTCATTCTGAGACACGTGCTCAATGCCACAATGTCTGCATGTCTCACACAATCTGGTAAAATAAAGTGCACGTATGTCTGGGGAAGAAAGCAAGCACGTGTGCTTAGTATTTTAACAACTGGTAAAAGCTAGGTGAAAAGTATGAGGGGGTCACTGTAGCATTATTTCAACTTTCTGTAGGTGTGAAAATGTCCAAAACAAAACAAAAGATAAAAAAGGAAAACAGCGAGGAATCAAAATTAGGTAAGTGGGAGAGGGGTAAAACAGAAGAAATTTGAGAATTTGGAGCTATAAAATGGGGTGAGCAGTAGAAAAGATTCTACTAGGAGAATCAGGCTAAAAAGGTTCAGATCGAAATTAGACTTGGTAAACAAGGAAATGCCAGAGGGGTTAATTCTGGCTCGAAGGAGCCAAGTAGTGTTGGCACAGAGCTCATGGGAGGGAAGCATGTCACGTTCCCACAGCATGGATGGGCTGACCAGAGCACTTCGTGAGCACAAGCAGGAAGAAGACATTGCCTCTTGCCCTAATGACTGTCTGGTTTGTGGGGTCCTTACCATAGAAAGAGATCTGTTTCTTACTACAGTTCTCTTGAGAGAATGCCAGACATGTCCCCAGAAGGTACGGTAAGATATTCAGGCTGGAGTTATCTCATTCTCCATCTAAGGATAGTCGATCATCCTGTTAGTTTGAAGGTCCCTGAAATAAAACTGTTCAAAACTGGGATACAATCCAGCAGCACCCCTGTGTACAAAGAAGATTCTCCAGGTGGGCATCAGCCAACGTACAGCACATGGCACAGGCCACCCCTCTCCCACAGAGCAGATGCCCAAGGACCCGAAGCACTGCTTCGGGATTGAAATACTGGGAAAATGGGGGAGAGGGGAGTCAGGGAGGGGTGAGGAGACCAGAACCCTCAGGAACATTTACAAAGTGGGCAGAGAGACGGCCCCGTGGGTAGTACTGGGTCAAAACCAGTTGTGATAAACTATAATGACTCTTCATGCCAAGGACTATTTTTGTCCTGTTTTGAGACATAGATCCCCACCCCGCGTCTTTGCAGCTTGCCTCAAGAGCTGTAGCTCCACCCCAGTGATTTATTAAACTTATCCTTGAAGGCTGAATGGTTGGGCGAGTCACACAAGGCACTAGTCAGAATGCGTAAGGACAGGGAGGCAGCTTCCCTCTGATGCCTGGAGGCCAGAGCACGGAAGGACAGCTGCCCTAACCCCAGTGTGTCTGACCAGCTGGTCATTCTGGCTAACACAGGAAATAAACCAAAACCACACTTATCGATTGTTTTGCACAGGAACAAATTTGGATATATTTAAAGCCAAATAAGAAAGTAATATAGACCACAGCTGGCAAAAACAAAATAGCCCCGGGCCCAGTCCCAAATATTGGTCAATCCCCAGCATGGATCAGGCGCATGAAAAATCAGAAGGAAGAGGAGACGCAATTAATTATCAAACTTTAATTGATAGACTAATCTTACAGGATAAACAATAAGACAGCTAGTCAAGGTTACACTTTAAAAAAAAAAAATCCAGCAGCGCAGATCTAATAGACTAAATACGTTCATCTCCTCCCAAACAGGCATTTTATTTAAAAACAGAAACCAGAACGCAGCACACACCACAAGGAAACATGGTACTGACGTATATTGTCAAATAATTCTGCAGAACTCTTTAAGAAAGAAAAGGAAAGAGGTTTGTAGAAATTCAGAAAGCAGTAGAACCCCCCCAGCCTGGCAGGTCGAGGTGCCAGATGTTCTGCACTTCAGAGGGCTCCTGCCCACCTGTAGCTTTGGAGAGGCCATCCAGCCCTATTAGGAAGGAAACAGGTGCCAGTCCTCCCTGGAGAGGACTTCTGCACAAAGCCTTCAGACAAAGGGACCATCCTTTTCCAAGACAACAGGCATGAGGAGAGCAGCAAGGAGCAAGAGAAAGGTCTCCCTCAGAAGAAGATGGGGTGGAAAGCAAGCCCGCCCTTGCACGGCCCTGGCACATGGAGTCTATCCCTCCCCTCTGCTGCCCCGGCAAAGAAAGGGAGGGCTAAGTGCAAGGGCCCAGGACGGCTCCTCCAGGCACATGGTTAAAGTAAGGAAAAGAGGAAAGCAAGTCCCTTCTGGCTGAAATATGGCAACTTTTCTGAGATGTGGCTAGGTGGCAGAGCTGGTCTCTTTGGCCCTCTTAAGGTAGAGCAGCAACTAAAGAACCTACCAAGGCCTCACTGGTCCCCGCCATGTCCACGACAGCATCCTTAGCTCAGTTAAATCTCATCTAAAAAGAGTGAATGCTACTTGTGAAAGGCCCAGCTTCAATAAAAATACTTCATACCAGAGAGATTTCCAGCGGCTCGCGAGTCGGCTTTTCAGAGGACCGGACTGACAGAAACAGAGCTGCGAGAGCCTGGGGTCTGGCAGGCTTGATCTTGTCATTGCTCCGCCAAGTAGTCTCAGGGAGGAAAGAAAGGCCTGCCGTCTATGAGCAAAGCCCCGAAAGACGACGGCCAGCACAAACCCTGGAGGAGAAAACAGCCCCTGGGGAAGCTCAGAGAAGCGCCCCGCAGGGAAGAGATGACAAGCCTGGCTCCCTGCGTGCCAAGCCCCTCCTTGGGGCCAGCTCTGCCCGGTGCACGTCCGCCGCCACGGTGAGGGAGGGCACGACCCCAGCGAAGGAACTGCACAAAAACAATTAACACTGTGATGCTACCAAGGGGGGAACGAGGACTTCAATTTGCTAACACAGATTTAGTCAGAACATTCCGGACCATAGACAAGGTTAGGCAGACACCGCTCACAGGACCAAGGGAAAAACCGTGAATACTGGTGTGACCCAGACATGGATCTTAGTCAAATACTTCTCCCAGTGGCTTCTGGTGCTGTCCACCTCTGCTCTCCTGAGGGCTCCCAGCAAGGTCTCCATGTAGACAGGGTCAGGAGCCAGAGCTCGAGATCGTTCTAGCAAATTTACTGAGCTCTATAAAGCAATACTCCAACGGCTCTGTACAAAAAGATGTCGTTGACATTATTATTTATATATAGTATCTTGAAGTAAGGAAAAAAGCACCATTTTACGTAAAATAAAAAGACTCACGCAGGCTTTGGTCCTGTCTAGAAATGACAGCAGCCTGAGTGAGAAGCGGTTTGGCCCTTAGGGAGCAGGGAGACAAGGGGACATACACGCTCTTACTGGGGGTAGGGATGGGGAGCAGACAGCGCGGGCAGCGACTTAACAGGGCAAACGAGGAGACCTGGCGGGAAGAGCCTCTGAGAGCAGCCCTGCGAGGCCAATCTGGGGATGGAGACACCTGCTTCACGAGAACAAAGTGGGTGTGTGGCACTGTCAGGACATGTCTCCAGGACAGGGGTGCTGGCCAACGAGAAAGGGCAGTGTTCAGACTGGGAGGACCCTCTGCTTGCTATGGCATCGTTTCCTCCGCAGACCTGTCCGCTGCAGAGGGAAGCACTGACAAGTAGCAAAGGAGGAACTTTTTCTCCAGGAACTGCAGGCCAATGAGGACAGAAAAGCCGCAGTGACTGCTCCTTCCTCAAGGGATAACAAACAGGCGGTTTCTTAGATGCTACACTTCACAGAGGTACTTATGCCCCCCAAAACGCAAGAGTAGAGACCCCTGCCCAGATGTGTAATGGGGCAAGGGATACCCGGTGAAAAGCACGAGTCTGTCTACATGGGCTGGATTCCTGAACCACGGCTTGGAAGGGAAGGGTGTAGAGTATCATCATTAACTGGCTCACAAGGAATAGTCATCTTAGGCAAACACATGCTAATTACATTTCACTGAATGAGGGGAAACAGCCTAGAATCCAGAATGCGAAGTTTGGGAAATCTCTCACCAAACCTTACTATGAGAGCCTGCAGCCAGGGAGAGGAGAATTGCAAAGACAGCCAGCAGAGAAACAGCAAAGAGCACAAAGGATATCATTCACCAAGAGACTCGCCCTCGTGTCTGAGTTGATCGAGCCTTAAGGAGACAACAGAAGCTCACGTGTACCAAGAACTTAAGGGCTAAAACCAGAAGAGGGTGAGCTAATCAAGAAAGCAACTGATCGCATTTTCGATGTTTAAGCACATTGGCCAACCCACTAGGTCAACATGTCTTTTATTGAGAAAGGCAGCATCTCTGAACCTGGGATGAAGGACACTTGAACATAATGCATGAGTGGAAGGACCAAATAGAGAAGCATAATTGAAATAATCATTGGACTGCTTAAGAATTTCTCAGAACTTTGAAAGAAGGAAGAATCTGGGCCTGTGGCTGTATGGCTGTAGGAACAGTCTTCCATCTAGCTCCTCCTTCAAGAGGGCTGTTGGCCTGGGAGCTGCGGGTTTTGGGCAGCGCAGGCCAGGCACACGCAGGCCAGGCTAGGCCTTGAAGCCCAATCAGCAAGGGCACCAGACAACCAGGACACCAGCGGTGTAACTCCCCAGAGACCGGGGCCCAAGGAGCAAGACGTCTAGACGGGAGTCACGGTGAGATACTCTGCCACTCGATACACGGCACAGCAAGTGCGAGCGCTCCCTGCCCAAGACCAAACAGCTCTTCCTCTCCTGCCGTGTGTTCCCGAGCAGCAGCCAGGTGGGAGGGAGGCCAGGAGAGGACGCATTGATGAGGTACAAAAACAGGAACTGACATCTTTGGGTTTTTAAAACAAAAATTCAAATCTAGGAAGTGAGAACATAAAAAAAGGAAAAGAATTAAATCTGAATCCATGGACAGAAAAATATGGCTTACTAACCCCTCTATTTTGCATACAATTTTATATGAGAAAAACCAAAACCCAATTCATCACAATGCAGTCCAAATGTCTGCAACTGAAGAGTTATGAAAATATCTGAAATCGCTTTAAAAAAAATAAGATAAAGAGGAAACCGGCAAACTTTTGATCCTTTCTAAACAATACTGGTAGATCTACTCTCAAACGCACTGAAGAGTATTCCACACAACGTGCTCGGAACTCAGATTTATTGATTTCCACCGTATGGACTTTAAAAATGGTATGAAGCTGACTGCCAGAAAAGGGAACCGGTGATTTTAAGTTAAAATTAAGCTACTGGTGAAAGTACATCACCTCTGGCTTCGGTCACCACATCGCCTTAGAGTGGATATAGGTTTTTTGTCTGTTTTTGAACAAAGTCCCAGAACTCTGAAATCCAGGGATGCTGCAGGCCTCTCCCAGCAATGTCCTTCACTTTGGGTCAGTCTCCTGGGCCAGAGGTGAAAGTGCTTTCAAAAATACTGCCACTTCCCCAGCACAGTGTCTTTGATTGCATCCACATATTGAGTTGGGACCCAGTACACCCAGTAGTAAGAGGCTTCCGTGGGGCCCAACTGAAACGCCTGGAAGGGAAAAAGGAAAACCAAGCGGTACTTCAGAGGTTGGGAGACCGAGCAGGCAGCACGACAAACACCAGGGAGGGCTGAGAAGTGAATTAACTAAGGGAAGGGGAAACACTGTGCACACAGGGAGCATTCTCCTGTACCCCACCCCCCAAAAAGGTGGTGGGAGAGTTAAGCATAGCTGACCCTAAAGCAGTGGCTTCCAAACTTGCGTGTGCAATCAGAATCGTCTGGGAGGCTTGTTAGAACAGACCAGCTGGGCTCTGCCCCCGACAGCGGCTGATTTGGGAGGCCTGGGGCCTGAGGATCTGCATTTCTAACAAGATCCCGGGTGATGTTGTCCTACTGATCCAGAGACAAGTTTGAGAACCACTGCCCTAGAAAAACTGTCACACATGCACAAAGAAACAGATCTGAAATGTTCACAGCAGCACCGTCACAACCTGGTAACAACCTGGAAACAACCTACATATCCATCAGTTTAAGGAAACGCAAAATTAAAAGTGACATGGCCTACTCGTATGAATGGGGGATTGTTTTTCAGAGATGTGACTGGAGCTATGGTTAATACAGACAGATCACAATGTCGAACCAAAACAGCAGGCTGCAGAACGATACATACCATCATACCTTTTATGGAAACTGAAAAAACACGAAAAAGTACTGCACCTTGTTCATGGATTTATACGAACACAAAAGCAGAGAGCTGGGAAGGAGCCACATGAGAAATCATGCTCATGGTAATGGGGGAGGGGAAGATAATGGGGACATATTCGCTGCGGGTAGATTTTCTTTTATTTAAAAAAAAAAAAAAAGAAATGGTTTAGAGCAATTCACAAAATATTTATAAGTCATTTCTTGGTGATGGATATTTGAGTTTTCTTCTCTGTTCTCTTCTGCATTTTTAAACATTTCCCTAAGAATGAAAAGCACATCCATCCCTCTCCGGGGTGAACCATGACACCATTAATCTAGCTGCTGAAAATGCACCTGCCAAATGAGCGGAGTACTTTCACTGAGACAGAGGTCAAGGTGCCACTTCATGGCATCTAGTGAAGAGAAGGGACTATCAGCACTCCTCTGTGCCAGCAATGACCCAACAGAGAAATAAGCATTTGAACTGAGTATTAAAGCGTCAGCCGTCCAATCTGATTTCTTAAATGATGTCTGAAATGGTTCCCTCAACCTGCGGGGAATCCCATTCTCCGTGCTGCTTGAAAAGTGGAGCTGTGAATACCACAGGGCAACACGGGTGAGACGAGCATTTCAAAAGAGAGTGAAGGGGCCCAGCTGACAACATCTAGAAGCCGACTTCATAAAAAGAAAAAATAACCGAGTAGGCAGAACAAACCTGTCTGCAATCCTTTAAGGACGAGGGGCAGAAGGGCCGCCAGAGTGACGCCATCACTCCCAGGATGCCGAGCAGCCTGCGGCCTGCGGCCTGGGGACTGCAACCCCAACCACAGCCTGGCCTCAGCGCCTCAGAGTGGACAGACAGCGACAGGGCAAGAGAGGGGACCTGCCATCTGCGCAGAGAGAACTTCCCTAACACCAGATCCCCCTTTCCCTGGGACCTCCCACCACGCACCTCTGCTGGAGGCCTTTGTAACCCTGATGCACAGGTCAAGCCACCAGCTGCTCCTCGTCCCTGGAACAGGGCTGAGACGGCCCCAGCACTGTTGGCTGGATACTACGAAATGTGCCCCCATCGGGGGGAGAACAGCGGCCAGTGCCGCCCCACTCCACTACCGGCTCAGCTCAGGTCCCTGTCAGAGTTAAGTCTGGAGTTGAGGTAACTAAACTTCCCTCCTAAAATGGCCCCTCCTAACCGTGCTCGGAAAATCCAGGGGAAAATTCCCACTGCACTTTGCTCCATGCCCTGCATCCCTGACCTCTTGGCTTTGTTCTGCACGAACTTGGGGAATGCCTCCAAACAGTCTAGCCTGAGAAAGAATGGCCTGCTCTCTTCAGAGTAAACCTCCATGGGGAATGATGACCACAGACCCTGTCCTCCCCACAGTGTCCCCCGGCCACCTGGTGGCTGCTGCCTGAGAAGAGCACCACCACTGCAGGAGGGGGATCTGTGTCCTCACAAACGCCAAGGCTAGTGGGAGATCTGGTTTTATACACAGGACAAAAGTTAAAATGAAAACCCACAAGCCAATCCTCCGCTTTGTGTTTATTTTCCTGATCTAAAGACAAAAATAATACAAATGAGAAGATGGGAAAGATATTATGTAAACATATTCCCTTTAAACTGATTGGGGGGAGTGGGCGGGTGTTGCAAAAATAAACTTAGGAATAGGTCATGGATTGAGTTCTAAGAAGAAGAAAATGTGAGGGTCTTAAAACTGTGCATCTTCTGAACATTGCATTTGCTTCTTCGGCTAAGAGAGCTCTGTTAAAACTCCGTTCCCTGCTAGATAAGCAGAAGCGGGAGTGCAGTGAGAGGCTAAACCACGCCGGGCTACTTACCATCATGTGGTAGTCTTCATGTCCTTCGATAGGTTCACTGACCACATTTTTAATGGAGCCCATGGGCAATTTCTCAGTCCGCTCTAGTTGAGAGGGATTACAGTGATTACTCAAAGGCCCTCCTGTCCACTCCTGTGACTCAGCAGTCCCTTATCAGGGCTGGTGGCTCCGGGATCTACTGTAATCTCAAGTTTCCCACGTGCTCTAAGGACGATGGGACAGGGTCGTTTGACCAGGGCACCCAGAGCTCTGCTTGGCAGATGGGAATTTCTTGGGAGCAAATGGGAACAGGACTTGCCACAGTATATATTAAAGGTCACTGAGAGCAGAGGTAGTGCTTTCCTGGTGTGATTTTTTTTTTAAAGTCTGGCAATTTATGAACACCCAAGGATTTCCACTGCAGCGTTCTTGCCTGAGCCCAGCACTGGGTAAGCTCTTTAGCGCCGGGGGCAGGGCAGACAAGAGGACCAAGAACAGAGGCAACAGCATGCCCCTGTGGCTCACACAGGCAGGGAGTGCTTGGGGATTTCAACTAGGTTCTAGCCCATCCTCCTCCTCATTCCCCCCCATCCCTTCCCTCTCCCGACCCCCCAACCCTCCACATACACACACCTGAGGAAGTGCTCTTAAAACATTCACCATCTCTTGTGATTAACCCTCAAGGTATCACTTAGCATGGGGGGTGGGGGTCAAAAGACACTTGGTAGCAAGTTCAAGGGTGGCAGGTAAGAAAGAGGCGGTGGTGAGGGATGGCAGGAGTGAGAGGAGCCTGCAGGAAGTGAGGCCAGTGTCGCAGGGCGGGGCCTGAAGGCGGGAGCAGGTGCGGTGTCTGTGCAACAAGAACCCACCCCCCAGGAGCAGCAGACAGAGCAGGGATGGGGATGTTCTCAGCAAAGTTAAATCAAGTTGGAAAAAACCCATGACAGCCTTTGCAGAAAGAAAATCCTAGAAAAGATGCCAATGGATGAGGAGATGACAAAACAGACCCGGAATTTAAGAGGCCTGGGCTCTAGTCTAGCTGGTGACTGGAGATATTTTGCTTCCATTCCATGGGCCTTGGTGTCTGAACAGTAGGGGGTGGGGAGAATGGACGTGAAGGTGTCTATTCTGGTTGTGACTGTCAGTGGCTCTAAAACAGTGACCCACAGGCAGGACCTGACTGGCAGCTGGTTTTAAGACTGTAACTTTTTCAAACACCAGCCAGCTTGAAATGCCCTGAGATTTCACATAAAAAAATACATTTCTGGCTTCTCTTGAAAACGCGATCCTGGGCCCACATTCCTGAGTGACAGCAATGAGCTCGGTCAGGCTGGACAGCCCTTCACACAGGGTGCATGCTCCCCCTGGCCACGTCGCCTGTCTGCGTTTCCTGCCCCAGGCTGCAAGGCTAGCTCCCGTGCTACCACGGAGAGAGCAGGAGCTGCAAGGAGCCCCTGAGTGTCAACTCTGTGAAATGCCCCAGCAAGAGAGGCCAAGCAGCTGCTGGGGCGGGACGGTCATCCTACAGCAGCCTCTCACCAGGGGAAAGATGAAGCCAGTGGCTGGTGGCCAACTCCCAGAACGGGCTGTCCTGCTGGGAGGGTGACCAGGATGTTCAGAGGACAAGACTCCTGGGCCAGCGAGAACACTACCTGCCACACATCACTACAGTGGCCTCCGTGGGAGTGAAAATCTCAGTCCTGTTGCCCGTGAAGACAGGACTCTTGGTCGTGCTCTTTCAACAGGCTGGTGAGGAAGGAGGCTTTCCATAGCTCTGAAACCCCAATCCCTCAAGATCCTTTCGAGTTCTGCCTTTGTGCTCAAGCAGGAGAGCAGCCGCTCCCCCAAGCTGAGAGAACACCTTCATCCTGGATATGTAGTGTCTGCTTCGGGCCTGCAGTGAGGACGTGCTTCCTGACACAACCTAATATGGAAAAGTTCCCCAAGGAACCAACGAGCACTTACAGACATAGTCCTCGCTGGCCTCCCTGGCCCACACCTATCCTCCTGGACTTCCTGCATCAGCCATAGAAGCTGCCTTCCAGTAGACTGCCCGCAAGAGAAGCGCAAGTGGAGGAAGAGGCAGGAACTGGGGAAGTCAGTGCAACGATGGAGAACTTAAGCAAAATCGTCTGCAAAGTCACAGCCGAGGAAGGGTCCGACAGAGGCATGGCAGCTCACGGTAGACGAGCACTGACCATGTGACCCCGGAAAGGGTCCTACGGCCCGTGGGAGGACCGGGGAAGCCTCTGCGCGTTCTGCAACGCTTGCTCTGACCATGCAGTTAGAGTTGAGGGTGAAAGGAAAGAGATACAGCAGGTTACCATAAAATGGTGAGGAAACTCCTGCGCTTTGTCATTTTGGTCTTTGTTCACTTTAAGGACCAGCACAGGGTGACAAATAAGAATGTCTCTGTCGGCACGCGGAATGAGAAAAAGTCTCACGCCCCATCGCCCCACTGATTACTTCCCATCAATCTGTGGTCCCACTCAAAGCAGAGACATACCAAATGGCCTGTCCCTGAAACCAGTCAACCTCACATGATGGGACCCCCTATACTTCTCTTTAGCATTTACCTCGAACACTGAATACCTACAGTGCTGGCCAGAACCAGGTGAATTAGGCATGTTCGGTTCCCTCCGGGAATCTAACAGGGGGACAGACAAGTCAGAGAATAATGAGTGCTCTGGGGAGGTAATCGGAGCGCTCTATGAACAGAAGCAGCAGCAATTCATTTGGAGGGTGGGGAAGGCGTTGGGGAAGGCTTCGTTAGGAGAGGACATTTAAGTAGGGCCTCTGGAGATTTTATTAACAACAAGGAACAGGAAGAAGGCATTCCAGGTAAGGGCCTGGCAGGAGCAAAGACGTGGGGCTGTGCAGAGCACAGTGGAAAGTGCAGGCTGGTGCAGCTGAAGCCCACAGCATGTAACAGGGCAAGCGGGACAGGAGGCTGGGTCTGAAATTTGACAATAATGGACACTATGTTTAGGCATGTGAACCTAGCTCTTCCAGGCCAAAGGCTTCCGAGCATGGGAACCAGGGAGGAAGATGGGTGGGACAGAACAGAACACAGACAGGGCTGGGAAATAGGTTAACTTGCTTCAACAAACCTTTAAAGATGCTAGGAGTCTTAACTGGCACAACAGAGTGGCAAAAAAAGGGACACAGATAATTCTGAAGTGTAACTGACAAGACTGAACCATCTGGGGGATTCGAGGGGGAGGAGAGTCAGAGACACTTCCCAGCCGACAGCAAGCAGCAGGCCTGCCCCGCCAGGCAAGGCAGGGGTAGGTGGAGGCAGGCAGAGCACAAACAGGGAGGGAGGAAGGGAGGGGCGGGTCCATGGTCCTAGGAAAACGCACCCAGTGCAGGGACAAACTCTGACCTCTGGGGGCCAGGTCGGTGATGTTACATGAACCAAGCTGGCTCTGGCTGAGGTCCACGGGCAGTGAGGTCTGGGGCATGGCTCGTCTGAGCCTACTTCTTGGCTCCAGCTGATCGCTGCCATGTGAGAATGCAGGTCCAGAATGCCTACATCTTTTGACATTTTTTTTCTTTTTTTTCAAGAGAAGTCCAAAAACCCCCACATCAGATCAAGTGAAATCTCTTTGATTTTGACAAAATGTGCATAAATCCAAAAAAAACCCTGGTCTGGGGGCCAACCTGGCCCTCAGGCTACACATCTGGGACCTGGTTTTGGGTGCAAGTGAAGAGCCACTGTTGATGGACTGGCCCTGACATAAGATTGAAAAGAATGAGGGAAAAGGGTCCAAACAGAAGGTGAGCATCTAAAAGCAAAGACAAAAAGCCAGGGGCACGCAAAGCACAGTGGAGAGAGAGATTTCAGGAGAAGCACAGTCGCACCCAAGACTGAGTGCTACTGGGTCCCTGAGGCAGGGAGCCGGGAAGGGGCTGAAAGCAGGAGCCTACCTTTAGTGCCGATCCACAGCTGGTCTTGTTCCAGCTTGAAGGTGAGTCTCACTTTGCCTCCAGATTTGTTGTACATGCCAGATAAGGGTACCGATGGCAGGCGCTCCTGGAGGCACAGGAGGACGGTGAGAGACAAGGACCAGAAACAAAGACAGATAGGGAAGGACAAGGGACAAGTCGTGAAGATGCGATCACAGGAACTTCAGAAAGTCAGAAGGTGGGCCTGGCACGTTTTAGGAATCCTCACAAAGGAGTCTGGCTTACCTGGACACCCTTAACAGATGGCATCACGTCTTCGGGTTTTCCTTTATCCAACACTTTCCTGTGTTGCTAGAACATAAATCGGAAGAAATGATAAATGAAACAGCTGACTGCGTTAGTCATGTTACTACCTTTCTGAAAAAAAGGAAAAAAAGGATGCCTGGGAGGCTCAGTCATTAAGCATCTGCCTTCAGCTCAGGTCATGACCCCAGGCTCCTGGGAACGAGCCCCGCATCAGGCTCCCTGCTCAGTAGGAAGTCTGCTTCTCCCTCTCTCACTCCCCCTGCTTGTATTCCTTCTCTTGCTGTGTCTCTTTCTGTCAAATAAATAAATAAAATCTTTAAAAAAAATAAGAAAGAAAGAAAAAAAGGAAAAAAGTCTTCATGTTTTGATTCAAAAGCTTTCAATGTGCACAGATCACGAGTCCTTTGACATTAAAGAACAGTCAAGTCTGGCAGCGATGTCTCTGATGATAGAAATGTCCTACATCTGTACTGTCTAAAACAGTAGCCACGAGACACTTGGGTCTAGGAAACACTTGAAATGTGGCTAATATACTGAGAACTAAATTCTCAATTTTACTGAATTTTAATAAGCTTTATGTGGCTTTGTATTAGACAGCAAAATTCTAAAGTAACTAAGGTTTCCAGATTGCTAATTCAAATAAAACTATCCCCTCCTTTGACCAAAAAAATCACCACTGAAAGGACTAAAATTGGGCTAAAGAGAACTGCAAATGGGTTGTTCTGCTGGTAGGCCCAAAATGACAGCCATTTCTGTCAACTTAAAACTTCCAAAGAAACTTATGACAATGCTGGTGATCACCCTAACTGCCTACAAGGGGCATTTCTTGAGCAAATGGAAACTTTGACTACTGTAGAAGTCTTCCCCGCTGCCCCACCCTCAACCTCAGGCACACAGAAGGCCACAAGAGACCTGTGTCCAAGATAAATGCCAATTACGCCACACAGTGACATTAACAAGTCTTTGATCCTGCATGCGCCACGCCCCCCTCCCCCCCATGGTTTGAGGCAGCTTGTTAAGGGTTCTTATTAGGCTCATGGCTCCCTAAAACAGCTCGTGAGCAGCCCAAATGCCCAAGCTTGTCTCCTCTCCACTGGTGGCTTTATAGGTCACTGGTCACTATTCGGTAAAGCTCAAACTATGGAGCAGCAAGTGGGTGAAAGGGAACAACTCCACCAAATTGAAGCACCACATGATCATGAGCCAATTCAAATCCTCCTTGCATGGCAGAAACCCTCTGGCGGGGATAAGCTCAATATTGCCAGACTGCTAGCAAAGGGTCCCCACAGGGATCACCCCCAGATTTCTGAGTAAGGTAACAAAAAGCGAGGGGAATAGGCCCCTCTCATTAGATCACGTTAAGGCCTCATAACTAGCATCAATGAAACAAAGCAGTAGAGACTAACAGCTTAGATTGACTCATACCTCACAAGCACCTTTGGGAAGAATTGTCCCTGTACTGTGGAAAACAGTTTGAAGGCTGTTCCATTAGTAACTCAAAACCTATGTTTAAGAAGCGTGTAATGCTCCAAGGGTGTTACCAGTGGGGCACTCACTCACTTCCTACATGCTCACATTTGATAACTTTATGTATGTGGCAGAGGAAATATGTTAAGTGGAAAAAAAAGTCAATTTGTTACATTCTGACCCCATATTTAGGTGTGGAAGGGTCCAAATAAATACCTTTTAGATGCTAATATGGATTCACAACTTCTTATCTAACATCTTATACGCAGATGTTTCAGACTTTTATAAAACCCAAGTTTTAAAGATTTCATAAAAACAATACGGTTTAAGAATATATTACACGTTATCCTCTACAGGATCTGGGGCAGTGCCTTGTCATTCAAACATATTAATGTTCCTACAGCAAAACATGGATATTCACACTGATTCTGGTTAAGTTCTGATGGCTGGTCAGGTTTTGGAAGCACACACAGAGGATTACGGGCCTGTAACACAGAACTATATCCTTCTCACACTATTAGCCATATGCCTTGGTGCCTCGGGTCACTAAAACTGATCTTGCTTCAAACTGGTCTATTCTAAAAAAAAAACAAAAACAAGAAACAAGAAAAACAAAACAACAAAATAAAAAAAAACCCACCCCACATTGACCTACTCTACTCGGGACAGAGGTTAAGTTGAGAATATTGGATTTGCTGGAAAGCTGCTAGGCATGACCAAGAGGCTCAATGGCAACGAGAGGGGGCTGCTGGGTGGGAGGGTTGCAAGTGAAGCTTCTTCCTACCAGTTCTCCCTGTAGTGAAATACTCTCACTTTTCTAATTACAAAAAGAATTTTTAATGGCCATAATCAGTGCAAGACAAGGCTGGATCTCTTCCATCCAAAATGAGCAACAGGATATATTAAAAAAAAAAAAAAAATCAGGCCCCCCATTTCATGAACCAGGAGGGAAAAATACCAAACAAACCAAAGCCAGTGTAGTTATGTTCCTAGTCAGCTTCATTTGGCTTCCTGAAAAAGTCAGTTTTAGAGGAACCTCTGAAAGCTGCTGCGTTCTGTGGCTATCCAGAAATGGCTTGTTGACTCGGGGGAAGCCACTAACGAAAAAACAAATGTAAGCACTTGTACAGAATGGGGGGCTAACTCTGCTGGTGGCATTTTTCTCTGGCACTAGAGGAGAGAAATCCACATCTGATTCTTTTTGGTACCTGGTCTGAAGCCTGCCTTTACAAAGGCCTTATCCTAAAGTAAATAGACTTGAGACACACTGACCCGCCAGACGAGACAAAGTTGCAAATCTCAGGTAGTTGTCACCTCCACTCAACAGCCAGCCGCACCCAACTGCTGCCATAAATTTCCATCATGGGCCCTGTCCGAAAAGGAGCTTATTCTAGGGAGAATATAACCAGCCAAGGATCCAGAGGACAAAGCCTCAAACTTCCCAGGACTAGCAATCGTATGACGGACTCACTTTTTGCCTGCAGAGTGGCTCCTTCTTGTTCTCTTCGGCTTTTGCATCCTGCTGGGCAGCATCTTTGGGTGTGTTTACAGCTAAAACATCATTTATCGTGGAGCCAACCACCATGATCTTGGCTCCACTGGTCACTTTTATTTCTCTCAACGTCTTATCTTCAGGGACGAGTCCCTTATACATGACTTTCTGCATGGCAGGAGGGAGACCTTGGGAAAAGGAGACAGTGAAAGGAAGGGATGAAAAATGTATCTGGAAAAGAACCGTATGGCAACAGACCTGGAAATGAATACTGTTCCAGCACCTTTGTGCACGCAGACAACTCACAACCTCTCTGAACCTGTATCCAAAATTTTATAATTGTGACGGCAGCATATCCTGCTGCACAGGCTTCTTTTAAGGATTAAGAATGAAACATACGGGGCGCCTGGGTGGCTCAGTTGGTTAAGCGACTGCCTTCGGCTCAGGTCATGATCTCAGAGACCTGGGATCAAGTCCCACATCGGGCTCCCTGCTCAGCGGGAGGCCCACTTCTCCCTCTCTCACTCCCCCTGCTTGTGTTCCCTCTCTGGCTGTGTTTCTCTCTGTCAAATAAATAAAATCTTTAAAAAAAAAAAAAAAAGAAATGAAACATACAGAACACTTAGTGCAGTGTCAGACATTAAATAATCATTCAATAATGTTAAATCATTCATTCCAAGTTGTTCCTCAAGCCTCTGATCACACAAATACTAAGGATCCACAGGGATTCTCAGTGATACAGAAACCGATAAAGATAAAGTTCTCATTTTTACCCTGTGCTCATGGACTACATAGAAAAAAACTTTAAAAAGAAAACATTTCTGGGGCACCTGGGTGCCTCAGTTGGTTAAGCGACTGCCTTCGGCTCAGGTCATGATCCCAGAGACCCAGGATAGAGTCCCACATCTGGCTCCCTGCTCGGCGGGAAGCCTACTTCTCCCTCTCTCGCTCCCCCTGCTTGTGTTCCCTCTCTGGCTGTGTTCTCTCTGTCAAATAAATAAAATCTTTAAAAAAAAAAAAACAAAAAACATTTCAGTTGGTAAAGTGTTGTAAAAGAGACAAGACTAAAAACTGAATATGAGTATCTGTGAAGGGGCCAGCACCATAGTTAACAGCAATGTTCCCTAAATTTCCCTTATGAGAATTACCCAAGATATTTGCTAAAAATAAATTCCTGGCCACATTCCAGATCCACTGAATCAAACTCTCCAGGGAAAAGGGCTTAGGAGCTGTAGATTTAACATGTGCTTCAGATAATTTTCATTAGAGGTGTCTGGAGCAGCACTGATTAGAAACCTGGGCCTAAGAGTCAGACCTAGGCCTGAATCTTGGCTCAGCCACTTTCTGTCTCTATCACCTTGGGTCTCATTTTCCCCATCTGAATAATGGACATACTAATACTTACTCCCGGGAACTATTCCCAGCATTGGCGGAGCGGATGCAAAAAGAATGGCCAGTGCGGTGCCTAGCACAGCGTAAGCACTAGGAATCTGAACGCGCGGTGAGGAAGGCTGCCTGTCGCTGGACACTACCATTGTGATTACCTGTAATCGAGTGAATCTTCTGTTTTAGCTCGGAACCTGTGCTATCAAGGGGGAACTTCACGTCGTGCTTAGTCTTATTCCAGATGATCTTCAGGTCCACCAGCTCCCTGCCCGCGCCGCCGCCCGCGTCCTCGCCGTTGCTGACCGAGGCCTGGGCCGCAGGGTCCCCAGGGGGCTGGGCCGGGGCCGGCTGCAGGCTACCTCGCGCAGCGCAGGAGTCCTCGGCCGCCGCCCCCGCCGCGGCTTCAGCCTCCACGCAGTTCAGGGGCCGCGCGGGGGCCTCGGTCGCCACGCTTTCGGTCTCCGTGTCCATGCCAGGTTCCTCCATCCCTGCAAGGGGGTTAAGGGGTGGGCGCTCGCCACAGGCTGGGCCTGGGACCGAACCTTGCTCGGGCGCCGCCGAACCTCCGTTCCCGAGCCAGGCTACTCCCCATCGGACCGGGCCGCATCCCTCCCGGGGGCCCGCTTCACCTGGGCCCAACCCGGGTGCTCGCCACCCCCGCCACACTCACCATCCGGGGCTCCGGCCGCCGCCATGATGATTGTGTACAACACCCACCGCACCCGCAGAGGCCGCTGGGAAAAAGCGAGCTAGCTGAGATTGGCCCCCGCAGCAGCCCCTAATCTCGCACAGCCTGGCCGGAAACAGGTGGACGTTTCTATGGAGACCCGCCTCCTCCGCTTCCCCGGCCCGGCCCCTGCCACGCTTTAGCTTTCCAGAGCGGAGGGGGGCGGGTCCGGGAAATAGCCCTCTCGATGGGCTCTGCCCCCTAGAGGCCGAATGGGGACCTAGCCGCGCTGGGGGGCGTGGGCTTTCAAGCTAGGAGGCCTGCGCCTTTAAGGGGCGGGGCAATATCCTCTGGCAGAAGCGGATTGGCTGGGAGAGGCCCCCGGAAGTGATGCCCGAGGAAGCCCACGTGTGCATTTCCATCCTACATGGCGGTACTCCTGAAGAGGCTGCGGCACTTGGCGAGGCCCCCTGCGGCCTCGGGTCGGCCCATGGGACGGCGCGAGGCCAGCCTGGGCACAGATCCCGGGGCTGCGGTGCGAGTGCGGTTCGCCCCCAGTCCCACAGGTAACCTTGGGACGTCCTTGGTTCGCCCCTAGTCCCACAGGTAACAACGTGACGCTGCAGGTCGATGTCCCCCGGCCCGTGCCCGCCCCCCGAAATGTTCCCTGACGAATCCCTTCCGGTGGAGTCTGACTGGGCTGGCAGCGCGACCCCATTTTACAGAGCCAGAATTAGGTCCACTAGCGGATATTATTCACGTAGCCAGGAACTTTCTTGTGTACCATCCCTTTAGGTCTCTTATTCGTGTATTCGATAAATATATAACGAATACAGACTGTGTACTAAGTACTGTTCTGGGCGTTGGGATACAGTGGTCATCGGGAACGTATGACTCCTGTTCTCAAGAAGCCTGCACTGTAGTGGCCGCGACAAACGTGTGAAAGTAACTACCTTTAGACAGTCACTTGTACCGTGTGAAGAATGAATCAGGGTAGGGAGCCGGGGGTTAGGTAGGAAAATCAGAAAGGCCTGTTGAGGACGTATCATTTGAACTGAGAACCAAAAGACGAGCTAGCCACCCTGAAGCCTATAGGAGAGACCTTACAGGCAGAGGAAATTGCAGGTGCAAGGCTCTGTGGTTAGTGGTGTTGGTGCTCAGCAAGCCAGAGAGTGAGCCAGGATCGTTGTTTACCCTAGTGGAAATCTTTTCAGGGCCTCCCCGCTGGTTCCCCGGGTTTTTTTCTCAGGGAGTTTACCATCTGCCCTCTCAACACCCTGATTGTGCCTCTCTCATTCTGGACCTTAGGGTCCACATGTAAGGCTTCCTTTGTGGCAAGATCCCAGCTACACATAGTAACTGGCAGGCAGTTGGATGCAGAGTGGGCTTCTCAAACCACTGTGAGAGGACTGGGTCTTAAGTCCCGATTGATTCTGGATCAGTGTTTTTATAGAACCAATAAAAATGAGTAAGAATCAAAAACATTAAAAGAATACAAAATGTGAGTCTTTTTATTAGATTCAACAGGTATAAAGTTACACTGTCAAATTGCTGTTAAGTTTCTAAACATTTATTTTCAATTTCTGTACTTGGTTGTGAACTGGCAACAGTTTGCTCATCAGCACTGGTCTGCATCTTGCTTTGCAGAGCACTCATAGTAGTTGGGTGCCAAGGCCTGAGATTGGATGGGTCCAGATTGCCGGCTTTGCTGCTTCTCAGCTGTGTGATATGGGCAAATTACATAATTTTTTTGAGCTTCTGAGCTTTGCCCTCTAGTGATAGTACCTGCTTCATGGGTTTGAGCTAATACAGCTGAGGCATTTAGCAAGGCCTGGTACTCCTAGAGCTTAAAAAACAGTATCCTCTATTATGATTATAGTTCTCATTTTCCTTGCTGATTTGCATATGGAAAGGTTGTTCTACAGACAGATAAAAGTATTACCAAGCAAGCAGTTGCGATCACTAATTGCTGCACTTGGCGAGGCCCCCTACGGAAAGCTGTGCTTGATCAACATTTAGGTCTCCCAACAACTGTGTCAAGGCGGTTTCCATTTTTTGTTTTTAATCTCTACCAGATGAGACTGAAGCTCAGACAAGTGAAGTAGAGTGCCCAAGGGATAGCAACCAGTAGATGGATGCAAACTTTAAACCCATATTTATTTGATTTAAGAGGTCTTTCTTTCAATTACGGGACCCCAGTCTTCCATCTTGGGGACCACTGATTTTGTGGTGGCCTTGCGATAGCTAGCAGAAAGTCACACATAATCAGTGTTGTACGGGAGTGTGCCTGACAACAGAAGACCTTTGATGTCCTGTGCTGCCCCCTGTTCTGTAGAGGCAGAGAAGCTCATCGTGGAGACAGGGCTGTGGCCTGGACAAGAGAAAACAGGATAGGGGGAAATGGGAAAATGCGTAATGTGAATCTTTCAGTCAGGAATGATGGAAAGGTAAAAATCTTAGGAGTTTGAACTCAGGTGAAGAGAAATACAGTGGAATCAAATATTACTTTTGGTTAGTGTTTAAGCCTAAACTTCAGGTGAAAATCAGAGTATATGCAAAATGTAATTATATGGTATCTTCAGTTTGTAACTGAATTTTTTTTACCCAGACACATTATTGAATTTGCACACGTTAAGTGCATGTGTGATACGGCTTCCATAGATAGTTTTCTGCTTGTCCTCAATTGGTTAAAACTTGGCCTTGAGGCAAATCTCAAAATAGAACAGTGAGTGCAGCTGAGGAGAGTTGGAGTCTTTTTTACAACATTATATACTCTAAGACCTGGGTGGTCTGCTACTTCCAGGATGAGGGGCTAAGCGAGTGGACCACTCCTGTCCTCTTTGGCCATCTGACTGGATTCTGGCTGGAAAGATGGGATGGGGTAGTTGTTTTTTGAGCTTTGATACTCCCTGGGACATCCTGTTCCAAGTTGGGGCTTGCTTGACTCCCTTGGCCCAGGCATGTCAGTTCATCTGTGTCTTGTCTGAGCTGTTCTCTTCTTTGCCTAGGCTTCTTGCACCTGGGCGGCCTCCGCACTGCCTTGTATAACTACATCTTTGCCAAGAAGCACCAGGGGAGTTTCATCCTCAGGATGGAGGACACGGATCAGACCCGCCTTGTGCCTGGGGCAGCGGAGAATATTGAGGACATGCTGGAGTGGGCAGGTGAGGCAGGCTGGGGAATGACCCTTCTCCAAGGGGTAAGAGGGAGTGGGGAAAGGAACCTGTAGGTCTTCTTATGGGGCCCAAGATGGAGCATGAGGACTTCCTGGAGAGACGGGTACATTTGTGCTGCCTCAGGTGGCATGTGCCTTCCCAAGACATGCTAAAGCTCCCTGAGGAGAAGCTCCAAGGCTGGTTTGAGGTCCTATTCTTTTTTTTTAAGATTTTTTTATTTATTTGACAGAGAGAAACACAGCGAGAGAGGGAACACAAGTAGGAGGAGTGAGAGAGGGAGAAGCAGGCTTCTGGCCGAGCTGGGAGCCCGATGTGGGACTCGATCCCAGGTCTCCAGGATCATGACCTGAGCCGAAGGCAGCTGCCCAACCAACTGAGCCACCCAGGTGCCCCTTGAGGTCCTATTCTTACCTCAGGATCTCAGGTCCTCCTGGGAGCAGACAGGAAACACAGGCCAAGCATAAGATGGAGTTGTAGAGGCAGGGCCTGTAGTGAGCAGGAGAAAGCTCCAGCCCCTTGTTCCCATGTGGGAATGCTGGCCCAGTTTGTTCAATCTTCTCAGTTCCCCGAAGAGCCAGAAATCCAGGTTTTTATTACTGTTTTTGTTTTTTTTCTTAATGAATACTTCCCATTGTTAAACTTGAGCCCAGATTTTTTTTTTAACCACATTGTTTGAGGCAAACAAAATGTGTGCAGCTTCTAAAGTCTATCCTATAGGACATTTAATCCAGAGGCCTCCTAAACTCTAGGAAGACAAGGAGTGTATGTTCCCTGGGTTAACAGTCCTCAGTCTGTGAGGGCAGGTATAACCAGTTAAGCTCCTCGAGGAAAAATACCAGAAATACCAAGACTTTTATGAGATGTGTATCTTGATCTCAGGTAAATTATTAACGAGACTTTGGGTTCTCAAAGGGCAGATACCGATTTAATTTGTACGTTCTGTCATAGAATGTTATAGCAGATGCTTAATCAAGATTAGTTGCATAGGGGCGTCTGGCTGGTTCAGATGGTTAGGCATCTGAGCCTTCAGCTCAGTCATGATCCTGGGGTCCTGTGATTGAGTCCCATGTCGGGCTCCCAGCTCAGTGGGGCGTCTGCTTCTCCCTCTGCCTCTACCTCTCTTCCCTGCTCATGCTCTGTCTGTCTCTGTCTCTCTCTCTCAAATTAATAAATAAAATCTTTAAAAAAAAAAAGATTAGTTGAATAAAGGAATTCATTCACGAAGATCACTTACTGTAATGAAGGTCCTGTTCCATCACTGAGCAAAGACCCAGTGCCCAGTGTTTGGGGAGGATGGATAAACAGATTAATTCATCCTCACCATGACATTAAGTGTTGATGAATGCTGTAGAGACAAGGATGATGGGTTAGGGAACTGGCAGGGAGGGATGCTCTCTGTCAGGGTGGTCTTCTCGGAGGAGGTGACCTGAAAACAGAGATTGCACAGTGAAGGGCCAGCCCTGTGGTTACCTGGGCGAAGACTATTGAAAGTAGAGGGAAGGGCAGGTGGGCAGGGCCTGGTGCAAGAAAGTGTAGAGTGTGTTAGAGGAGCCGCGAAGACCCCGGCGTGGCCTAAGCACAGTGAGCAGAGCAGAGGGACTGTAGTCGTGAAGATGCGTTGGCCGGAGCCAAACCAGATAGCGCCAGGCAGACCAGGATGAAAACTTGGATTTCATTTCCTGCTACCTGTCAGGCACTGTACTAGGCACGAGCGGTACAGTGACAAATCCCACCCTTGGAGCCCCTGGTACGGCATGATTGCGCGAGTGTGGCCTGCGGCCCCTCAGCAGAGCTCCCCCAACCCCCTGGCCTTGTGGTGAGTGGGCGGCGACTGACTTCTGTAGCTTCCTGCTTCAGGAGTCACCCTGTGCTTTTTGTTTTTTGGTTTGGTGTGTGTGTGTGTGTGTGTGTGTGTGTGTGTGTGTGTGGTTTTATTATTATTATTATCATTATTATTTTGTAATTGACCTATAATTCACCCGATATGAAATTCACCATTGCAAAGTGTACAAATCAGTGGGTTTTTTTTTTGTTTGTTTGTTTACTGTATTCACTATGTTATGCCAGGCATCACCACTCTCCAATTTTAGAACATTTCCATCCCCCCAAAACAAAATCCTGTACCTATTAGCAGTCACTCCTTATTCCCGCTTCCTTTCAGCCCCTGGCAATGCTAATCTACTTTCTGTGCTCGCCTATTGCTGACATCTCAGATGAGTGAAACCACATAACAAGTACCTTTAATGACAGGCTTTTACTTAGCAGAGGCGTTCTGGGTGATAGCACATGTTAATACTTCATTCCACTTTGTGACCAGATAAAATTCATTGTATGGAAGTACCACCTTCTGTTCATCAGTAGATAGGCATTTGGATTATTTCCACTTTTTTGACTCTTTTTTTTTTTTTAAAGATTTTATTTATTTGACAGAGAGAAACACAGCCAGAGAGGGAACACAAGCAGGGGGAGTGAGAGAGGGATAAGCAGGCTTCCTACTGAGCAGGGAGCCCGATGTGGGACTCGATCCCAGGTTTCAGGGATCGTGACCTGAGCCGATGGCAGTCGCTTAACCAACTGAGCCACCCAGGCGCCCCAACTCTTTTTTTTTAAAGATGTATTTGTTTACTTATTTATTTTTAAAGATTTTATTTACTTATTTGACAGAGAGATCACAAGTAGGCAGAGAGGCAGGCAGAGAGAAGAGGAGGCAGGCTCCCCACTGAGCAGAGAGCCCGATGCGGGCCTCAATTCCAGGACCCTGAGATCATGACCTGAGCCGAAGGCAGAGGCCCCAACCCACTGAGCCATGCAGGCGGCCTAGGATTTATTTATTTTAGAGAGAGAGCGGGGGGAGAGGCAGAGGGAGAAAGAGAATCTCAAGCAAACTCCCTACTGAGCATGAAGCCCAACCCAGGGCTTAGTCTCATGACCCTGGGATCATGACCTGAGCAAAATTGAGAGTTGGATGTGTCACTGAGCCACTTGGGTGCCCCACTTTTTTTGACTCCAATAAATGGAACTGCTGTAAACATTTATATACTAGTTTTTACATGAACATACATTTTCAGTTCCCCTAGTGGAACTGAAACACTCTTAAGCCCTGGGGTGTTCCAAGTGCCGAACGTGTTATGGTTAGGCCAGGAAGGGGTTCCCAAATGTACCTAAATCACTGTCTTTTCTGACAAAAGAAGAAATAGAGATACAGCAGGAGAGGGAACTCGTGATCACAGCCCAGGCTGGCTGAGGGCTTCGTGCTTGACCTGTGTCTGGCGCTGACATCATGGTGATGCCCAGGAGAGTTACTGTTTATAACAGGGAAATGGAAGCTCTGAAAGGGGACTGGCTCAAGGCTGGGGACTGGCCCCAGAGCAGGCCAGCCTGTGCGCCTGCAGGGTCGGTGTTAATGTCAGGTATGTAGGACCAATCGTGTCCTCCTTCCCTTCCTAACTCATGGGAAAGCCATGTGAGGGTAGAAACACCACTCTCTTGCTCTCCTGCGTTCCTTCGGTCTCTGTGGGAAGTGTTTATTGGTTAAAGCTGTCCTTTGTGACCTGAGGAAACTGGACCTTGCCTTGGGGCTATGGCTTAGAAGTGGTCACATTTCATTTTACAGCCCACAAGGCAGTGCCCTGCAGGTGAGCCTTGGGCTGAGTGCCGGGCATCTAAGTATGGACGCATCCAGTTCTTGCTGCCGCTGCTCACGGTCAGCTTTTGGCCCCCCTGTGCAGGGAAGGATGCTGCAGTAGTATGATGAGTGGTTAAAAGCGTGGCTTTGGGGACCTGCTAGCCTGGGTTCAAGTGAGGGAACGGAGCATGTCTCTGCCTTGGTGTCCTTACTGAAGGGCGTCAGCCTGGCATCTCCGTGGTAAGGTGGCTCTGAGGCTTAGTGGGGATCATAGAACATAAAAGCAGCCTGGCAGGTGCTTGGTCCTGTAGCTCTCACACATCTTCAGGATCCCTCGGCACAGCTTCTCAGGCGCAGAACCTGGGGTCCAGCCAGGGCCTGCAGTGCTGGGCCCTGACCCATGCTTTGTTCTCCTGAGCCAGCTGTTCCAGGCCTAGGCTGCTCTCCTTGCTCTCCTGTGCCCTGGGGGAGGGGTGGATGGAGAGGAAGTGCAGTCAGGAGCATGGACTGCAGAGGTATCTCCGTGACTCCTCATCTGTCAGGCCCTTTGACCTTGAGCCCTTAGCCTCTCTTATCTCTCAGCTTCTCATCTGTACAAGGGAAATTGCACTAGTGTTGACCTCGAGCATTGCTGTGAGGTTCACGAACTTTACTGTATGCCTACAGCACATCGAAACATGCCCAGGAGCCAGTGCTGCGAGCATCTTAGTTATTAATATTTGTTTTTTTGTTTTTGTTTTGTAAAGATTTTTATTTATTCCACAGAGAGACAGCGAGAGAGGGAACAAATGCAGGGGGAGTGAGAGAGGGAGAAGCAGGCTTCCCGCAGAGCAGGGAGCTCGATATAGGGCTCGATCCCAAGACCCTGGGCTCATGACCTGAGCCAAAGGCAGATGCTTAATGACTGAGCCACCCAGGTGCCCCCGTTATTAGTATTTGGTGATCATGGTCTCTTGCTTTGTTATAGGCATCCCGCCTGATGAGAGCCCCCGCCGGGGAGGTCCTGCTGGCCCCTACCAGCAGTCCCAGCGGCTTGAGCTATACACCCGTGCCACGGAAGTGCTGCTGGAGTCCGGCGCCGCTTACCCTTGCTTCTGCTCACCGCAGCGGCTGGAGCTCCTGAAGAAGGAGGCCCTGAGGAACCACCAGACGCCCCGGTGAGAGACCCGGCCTCTCGAGGCTGCTTCCCCAAAGTTCCGTATGTCCCTGGGCTGTTGCTGCATAACAGATCGCCCCCAAACTATGGTCACTGCACAGCCGGTGTGGGTCAGGAGCCTGGGCTAGCCCAGCTGGCTCCCCGGGCTCAGGGTCTCTCGCAAAGCTGCAGTCGGGGTGTTGACCAGGTTTGCGGTTTTCTTCAGGCTTGGCTTGTGGAGAATCTGCTTCCATTTCTCTGGTGAGGCTGTTGGCAGAACTTGGGCCGCACTGGCTATTGCCAGGAGACACCAGTTCCTTGCTATGGGCCTGTGCACAGGACAGCTCCCTGCACAGCAGCTGGCTCCATGGCGAGTGAACCAAACGGAAAGCAAAAGAGAGCAAGCAAGACAGAAGCCAGTCTTTTCGTAACCAAATCGACATCTCCTCACCTGTGCTGCATTCTGCTCGTAAGAAGGCAGCCACTAGGTTTGCCCACACTCCATGGAGGAGGGCAGAAACCCCAGAGGCCAGGCTCACTGGGGCCATGGCAAAGCTGCCTGCCATAGGGGCTCTCGGGAAGTACTAACGTGTCATTTCTGTTACGGGTTGTTCTGAGTAAGTACAATGTTTTCGGATCCAGAGAGATATATAGGCAAAGATCTTTCTGAACCCTGACTCTGGCCACTCAGTTAGTTTCCTTTGCCTTAGACAAATGCTATTAGAATCTTCTTAGGTCTCCTCCAGAGATGCTCAATGCAGACCCTGAGAAATGTGTGTTGTTTCTCTTCGCCCCCATTCCAGTGGCAGCACACGATCTACGGATTGTGCAAGTTACCGTTCCCACTTACCGTCTGGAGGAGACCCCGAGTCTGCTGGCCCATAGACTTTTTCTTAGGCTGGTGCAGTATTCCGCTGTACAGACATACCGGCCCGCAGCCAGTTTCTTACTAGTGATCTCTCTGCCATTTCTAATCTATAGTTATAACAGAAGAGCTACGGCGTATGGTGGAGACACACATCATGGTGCACACATACAGAGCATTTGTTGCAGACCTTCCCAAATGTGGAAATCCATGGCCAGTTTGGCGCTTTGATAGACACAGCCCTGTTCCCCTTAACTACTTTGCTTACTATGAGCAGTGGTAACAGGACCTCTGAGTTCCAGTCATTTATTTATTTGGCTGGTTTTAAATATTTTTATTTTTATTTTTATTCATTTATTTATTAGAGAGAGAGAGTGCACATGCGTGTGCACGCAAGGTGGGTAGGTAGTGGGGCAGAGAGAGAATCCCAAACAGGCTCCATGCTGAGCACAGGGCCCAACATGGGGCTCAGTCTCATGCCCCTGAGAGTACAACCTGAATCGAGATCGAGAGGCAGACTCTTAACTGGCTGAGCCACCCAGGCGCCCCTATTGTTAAAGAATCTTAAAAACTTTTTTAAAGTTTCTTTAAATAATTTCTTTAGCCAATGTGGGGCTTAAACTCACAACCTCCAGATCAGGAGTCATATGGTCTTCTGACTGAGCCGGCCAGGTGCCAGCCCCCCTCCCTTTTTCTTTAAGGTAGGCTCTGCACCCAATGTGGCTGAGAGATGAAGAGATCAAGAGTTACATGCTCTACCAACTTAGCCAGTCAAGTACAACTCTGAGTTCCAACTTAAATGAATTGTTTAGACAAGGGCTGGATGTTTGTATGAGGTTATGACATTCATTGCAGCATTGTTCTTTAATATAAAGAGTCCACTTGTCCACTGGCAGGTTCTCCCTTAAAGTTATGGTCAAGTTCTGTTGTGGAATCCATGCTGCCATTTACCAATTGAACTCTTAGCTCTGTGTTAAGGAGTATGTTTTCAAGCTTTACATTTTGTATCAGGTTGCTTTGGGGAACAAGTAATGGAATGTCTTGTGGAAAAGGGACAAACTAGGGGCACCAGGCTGGATTGGTTAGTGGAACACATGACTTTTGATCTCACCGTTATGAGTTTAAGCCCCATGTTGGGGAAAGAATTTACTTAAAACAATAAAGAATTGGGGAAAGAAAAAGAGAGACAAGCCAGAGTTTCTCCTACTCTAACGTGAAGACAGCTCACCTGGGGATCAAGTTAACACACAGATTCAGGTCCACCAGGTCTGGGATGGGGCCCGAGATGCTGCATTTCGGACAGGCTCCCTGGTGGGGCTGCTGCGGGCGGTCCACAGACCAGACTCAGAGTAGCCAGGGCGTAACCCACACAGAGATTTACCCCTTAGTCTGCAGAAATCTGGAGGTGAGGCAGCAGCTCTTTCTGTCCACAGGTCCTGTCCCTGTGCTTTAATAAGCTCACCTTTTTCACCAAAAAAAAAAAAAAAGTCTGGAGGTGAAAGACTCAAGGATAAAACCAGTAGCTTCAAGACATCAAGGCTGTATTTTGGCTCCTCCCTGCTTCCCCTGCCCCACCCCCTATCTGTTGCAAGTGGCCACGGTGGCTCCGAATGTTCTGTCCTCATAGGACAATAGCCAAAGAGCACAGAAGAAGGCAGGGAACAAAGGGATTTTCCTCTTGTGGCTCTTTCACTCTCAGTTGGAGAGAAAAATCTTTACCAGGACTCTAACCCTCTCCTGCCCCCAAGCAGACTTTTCCCTGAGTCTCAGTGAGTAGAGTGGTCCTACCTGAACCAGTCGCTGGCATGGGGGAAAGAGATTGCACAATCAACTACACCAGCAATGATTCAGCCCCTGGGACTCAGCATTTTGCTGTTTCTACACTAACGAAGAGGAGGGACAGGCTGGCAGGTGGGCCTAAGTGTCTGCCGCGCCGTTACCTCACTTGGTTTTCTGACATAGCCCTCTTCTTTTTAGGCCTCTTCCAGACTGGGAAAAGGGTTAGAGGTGTAAATGACTTGCCACGGTCATCTAACTGTCAGAGACGAAGACAGAATTCACGTGTATCTCTGGTACCCTTAGCTACTATGCTGCTCTGCTTCCCGACAGGTACGACAATAGGTGCCGGGACCTGAGCCGGGGGCAGGTGGCCCAGAAGCTAGCCCAAGGCCCCAAACCTGCGATCCGCTTCCGCCTAAAGGCGGAAGCGCCAGCCTTCCAGGACCTGGTGTATGGCTGGAATCGGCATGAGGTGGCACATGTGGAAGGGGACCCGGTCATCCTGAAAAGTGATGGCTTCCCCACGTACCACCTGGCCTGCGTGGTGGACGACCACCACATGGGCATCAGCCATGTGCTGCGCGGCTCCGAGTGGCTGGTGTCTACCTCCAAGCATCTGCTCCTCTACGAGGCCCTGGGCTGGCAGCCGCCTTGCTTCGCCCACCTGCCCCTGCTGCTAAACAGGGATGGCAGCAAGCTGTCCAAGAGGCAGGGGGACATTTTCCTGGAGCATTTTGCGGCTGCCGACTTCTTGCCAGAGGCCTTGCTTGATATCATCACCAACTGTGGCTCCGGGTTTGCAGGTATCCACCCCTGGGAGGCCCCTGTGGGACCATAGCATGAGGAGCAGGGAGCGGGGGCTTTGGTTCAGGCCCGCCTGGTCTTCAGCCCCGGTTGTGCCCACCTGCAGTCTTGCCCAATTTCATTCTTGTATTTATTGAGCCAGAAATTGTGTTAAGTGCTGGGACTACAACAGTGAACAGGAGCGATATAACCCTTGCCCCTAAGGAGCTTGTGGTCTTTGAGCCTCGCCTGCCTCATCTGTAAAATGGGGATAAGTGTCTCCCTCAAGGGTTAGGATGCACTGAGTTCATGAGTGTGAAGCACCCAGCCAAGTACCTGCTACACAGTAAACACGAAAATTACGGATCTTTTTTCTTTTTTTAAAGATTTTATTTATTTGAGAGACAGCATGAGGCTGAAGGAGGGGGAGTGGGAGAGGGAGAAGCAGACTCCCCACTGAGCAGGGAGCCCGAGGTGGGGCTCAGTCTCAGGACCCTGGGATTATGACCTGAGCTGAAGGCAGCTGCTCAACCACCCGAGCCACCCAGCTCCCTGAAAATTACAGATCTTATGATTATGACAGTTATATTACTACGACTGTGGCAAGTATGGGTTTCAACAGTATTACTAAGATGACTATGCCCCTAGTTTATTCCAGCTGAGCCTTTGTCCTTGGCCCAAGACTTAGAGCCCAAAGTTAAAGAAGCACCAAATTAGGATGACCTCTTTGTGGAGGGGATTTCTGAAGATGTTGCAGTGATAGTCCACTTATTGTTATTCTGCTCTTATCTGATTTACTCCTTGAAGTATCCTTGGGAGATATTCATTCATTCATTCATTCATTCATTCATTTATTTTTAAGGATTTTATTTATTTGACAGAGAGAAACACAGCCAGAGAGGGAACACAAGCAAGGGGAGTGAGAGAGGGAGGAGCAGGCCTCCCGCCGAGCAGGGAGCCCAATGTGGGACTCGATCCCGGGTCTCTGGGATCATGAACTGAGCCGAAGGCAGTCGCTCAACCAACTGAGCCACCCAGGCGAGATATTTATTATTTCTGCTGTTTCCGAGAGGATCAAGAGGCTAGGAGATGTTTGAGGGACTTACCAAAGTCACAGCCATGTAAGTGACATGGCAGAGGCTCCCTTGAGGCTCAGGCCTGACCACGATGCCCACTGACTGTATGGGGCAGAACTGCTGCTCGGGAAGAGGGGCTCCCAACACGGCAATTCTCAATGCTGCCTGTGCTTTGGACTCACCCGGATGGCTTATAAGGCACACTGATGCTCAGGCCATATCCCAAACCAGTGGAATCAGAATCTCCAGGCACAGCCAGGCCACGAGCATGCTGTCCCGGCAGCCCGCGTCTTGGGGGCAGTGAAGGTCGTTTAGCCTGTTGTTTTCAAACTTGTTTTTTCTGAGTGACAGAATCCTTTCTGCTAATGAAAGCTCTTTCTGATGGGGCGCCTGGGTGGCTCAGTTGGTTAAGCGACTGCTTTCAGCTCAGGTCATGATCCTGGAGACCCAGGATCGAGCCCCATATCGGGCTTCCCACTCGGCGGGAGGCCTGCTTCTCCCTCTCTAAGTCCCTCTGCTTGTGTTCCCTCTCTAGCTGTGTTTCTCTCTGTCAATAAATAAACAAAATCTTTAAAAAAAAAAAAAAGAAAGAAAGCTCTTTCTGGGTCTTGATCTATAAAAGAGCTAGAAGTTGAATCCCTTTGGTTGGCATGCAGTGGGGAACCCAGCCAGCCTCCCTTGTGATGGAAAGGAGAGGCAGAGGGCTGAGGCTGGGCTGCCTGCTTGCAGAGAACCAGATGGGCAGGACCTTGCCAGAATTGATAGCACAGTTTGACCTAACCCGGATCACCTGCCACTCAGCCCTGTTGGACCTGGAGAAGCTCCCAGAATTTAACAGGTGAGTGGGGAACCTGGGGGGGGGGGGGACTCGTAGAAAAGTTTTTTGCTGATGATGGGTCCCCAGAGCAGAGGATTTGGTGGGCTTTGGAGTCACGTGGACCTGATTTGACTGTGGGCTCAGGTGTCTAACATTCTCTGACCGTTATATATATTATATATATAACATAGGGGAAGCAGTATCTCGGGGAAATGGGGACAGGATGGGGGAGATATGTGGTGACCCATTCTAGTCCCCCCCCAAAGCATGAGGGCAGCTAGAGGAAGGTAAAGAGGGGCTTTGCTCAGTGTGAGTCAGGGAGGAGATGCAATGTTGGAACCAATGGCCATGCGTTTAATGCAGTCAAAGCTGTCACGTTTAGATGTATCTAGCATTGAGCCACTGCTGTGATTACCTCCGCGCTGGTGGTAAAGGTGGTAATAGTCGTCCCTGCTGTGCTACAGGTCTGGTGGAAGGAGTCACAGTAATTATTATCTGCTCTGCACTCCCTGCCTCCCAGGCCCTGGACCTGACACTTGTCTCAAGCTTGGCCACTAGGGTCTCGTGATGCTTGCTTTCTACTGTCTCAGCTGGCGGTGGAGGCGGTCTTAGGAACAGTTTCAGCACATGGTATTAATTCCTTTTTAAGAATATTGTTATGTATTTTGGAGAGTTGTGTGCTCTAGATAGCTTCCCAGAGGGTCTCCTCGTTCCTCCACTGAAGTGCGGGAACCTCTGTTCTGACTCCCTGCCCATCTCCAGCTGCCTTGTGCTCTGTTTTACGGATGGTCCCTCATTTAATCTGCACAGTGCCCTGTGATGGAGGCTGCCCCTGGTCAATCCCCGTGTGATCGGTGAACATCCTGAGGCTCTTGGGTGTTCATGTAACTCGCTGCAGACATCTCACAGGTCTGGTCTGACCCACAGGCCTGTCCAGTTCTAGAGCCTGGGAGATAACCCACCTCTGTTGACTGCCTTCTATGCCAGGGACAAGGGCTAAGCATCTGCAGATTGGTCCTCGGCCGTGTACCTTAGGTCCCTCTGACATTGCTGGGAACATGGTGAGGGCAGCCTAGGGAGGGGCCTGAGGACCGACAGGGCCTGCTCAGAGGCTTTGCTGCCTCCAAAGAGAGGGAACAAGGCAGTTAGAAGAATTCTTGAGAGGAGAATCTTCGAACTGATAAGAAAACCTGAACTTTTGAACTCTGAGCCCTGGATTGAAGCAGATCTGCCCTCTGAACTGTCCCCTGGCTTCGAATCCTAGAAATCTGTATTCTTGACCTCTGCCTCTTTGTGCCAGAGCCCCATGCTGTAAGCTGTGCCAGGAGGCAGGCACTGGCAGAGTCTGCCTTGTAACTCAAGTGTGTGTAGAGCCCAGGCCAGTAGCACAGGGAAGGGTGGCTGGCCAGGAGAGGCCCTGGGGAGCAGAGGGCCTGGCAACCTGGAGCATTCCATGCCTGTGAGCCGGGCAGCTTCCACTCCACGCTGGCCACTAAACCATGGGGAGTGCAGACTCTTTGCAGCCAGATCTTCGGATTTCCTGAAAGAAGCCAGAAATCTTTCTTTTGATGTGATCTCTTCCTAGTTTAAATGTTTCTCTCTGTCAAATAAAATCTTTAAAAAAAAAAAAAATGTTAGCTCCTATATTAGAAACAATGGAAACAGGATACCCTCTGGGTCGCTTGGGGGCTCTCAGGCTGCTGCAGACCTTGGCCAGATCCCTTTCCTGTGTATTGTTTCTAGGCTATGGGAGGGGCAGCTCACATAATGTGTCATCCTTTCACCCCCGCCAGCTCGCCTGGGGGGCAGGGTTTGGTGCTGGCGAAGCAGCATCAGGATGGTCCATTGGCTTCTCTTACAGGCTGCACCTTTGTCGGCTGGTGAGCAATGAGACCCAGAGGCGCCGGCTGGTGGGGAAGCTTCAGTCCCTGGTAGAGGAGACTTTCGGGAGCCAGCTGCAAGACCGGGAGGTCCTGGCCCCAGCCTATGTGGAGAGGATCATCCTTCTGAGACAGGTGTGGCGTCTGAGAGCTCCAGGACACTGAGGGAGTAGGTGGTGCCCCCATCACTGCCTGTCTTGGTGTGTCTGAACCCTGTCCGCAGGGCACCCAGTGACTACCTCTCCCCTCCCCGTTCCAGGGTCACATTTGCCGCCTGCAGGATCTTGTCTCCCCGGTACACTCGTACCTGTGGACTCGCCCTGCTGTGGGCCGAGCACAGCTAGGCACCCTCTCGAAGAACGTGGACGTGATTGCCAAGCGTGTGCTGGGGTGAGTTCCCCAAGCTCAAGGCTCCGCACCCAACTTCCCTCTGCCTCCTGGGGCCCCCTTCCTTCAGGGCTGGCTGTGGGGCCCTCCTGCACCGCCCCATGGCTGGCGAGAGGGTCTGGACCAGATGATCACTGACCGGCTCTGTCTGGCAGGGGGACTTCCCCAGAGGAGCCCAGACCTTCCCCAGAAGGGGTGGTGTGTTTGGGCTTTGGGGTTGGGTCCTGCGGCTTCCCTCCCAGTACCGCCACTTACCTGGTTATTCTCCTGCCCACACGGCGTTGCTGTGGCCAACTTACTGCAGCTCTTTGAGTTCCCATTTCCTCGGCTCCAAGGTAGAGATGACACTACAGTTATTTTTTTTAAGATTTTATTTATTTGACAGAGAGAGAGATCACAAGTAGGCAGAGAGGCAGGCAGAGAGAGAGAGGAGGAAGCAGGCTCCTGCCGAGCAGAGAGCCTGATGTGGGTTTCGATCCCAGGACTCTTGAGATCATGACCTGAGCCGAAGGTAGAGGCTTTAATCCTCTAAGCCACCCAGGCTCCCGAAACTATAGTTCTTACAGCGACAGGAACAGAAGTACAGCCAAAGCTGGCTTAAGCCCAGCCTCATGCACAAGCCAAAAATATGTCACCAAGACCTACCTTTTCTCTGTGCCTTTGACCTGCTCCATATTTCTCCATGCTGGCTCCTTTCTCTGCAGGGAGTCTGTGTTGGGTGTGTGGCAGGTGGGGACTCTACCAGACAACAGAAACGACAGTGCTTACCTTTATGGAAGCGGCTGCCCAGGGCTGAAGAGCTTTTCCCGTGTCTCAAGGGTCCTGCTGTCCCTAGATTTTGCTCTTGTCCATGTGGTGCACAGTGGCTCACAGATCATCCACAGTTCACCTAGAAGAGGAAGAAGGAAAAAGGCAAGGACGGGACGCTCCTTCCCCTTCCACACCTGACTTAAGGGTTACGCATTCATTTCCACGTGCATCCCGCTGGCTAGAACGCCTGTCTTGGTGGCCGCACCAGGCCGCAGGGGAGTTCGGAAGATGTACATTTTTTTAACTTGGCAGCCATGAGGCCAGCAAAAATTTTTATTTTTGCCTATGAAAGGGAAAAGGGCTAGAAGGGACCATTAGCAGCTCTTGTATCTACACCCGCGTTGTAAGACCACACCAACACCACAGAACTTCAGCTGTGTCTTGAGACAAACTCTGACAGAGCCCGACTAGCCTCGTTTTCCTGCCCCTGGACCAGTCATCAAAGCCTGGACAGTGTGAGGTTGGCTTATCATTCTCCTGGGCTCTAAATGGACCCCCAGCCAGGGTACATGGGCTGAGAATGGGAATCAGAAGATTCCCCAAGAAGATTGGGGTATCAGGAGAAAGGAAGACGGATGCTGGGCAGCAAGACCCACAGTGTTTTGGTTTTTTTTTACTTACCTCCTTCCACCTTTATTTTTTTATTTACCTACTTATTTTTTAAAAGATTTTATTTATTTACATGACAGAGAGAAACACAGTTAGAGAGGGAACACAAGCAGGGGAAGAGAGAGGGAGAAGCAGGCTTTCGGCCAAGCAGGGAGCCCAGTGTTTGCTTGTGCACATGCCTGCAGTGGGCTGTTTTATACATTCTGTACCTTAGGTACGCGTACGTAGGTGCATGCGAGGGCCGTGTGTGTGTGTGTGTGTGTGTGTGTGTGTGTGTGTGTACACTTAAATTCACAGCAACCTAATGAAGTTGCAGGTTGAAATGTTATCCCCATTTTATAGATGAGAAAATTGAGACACAGAGAGGCTAAGGAACTTGTCTAAATTAAGAGTAAGTTGGAGGAGCAGGGATTCGACCCAGGCAGGCTGGGCCTACAGGGCCGTATGTTTCTCTGGGCAAAGTGCTTGGATAGTGCCTGATTCCTGGAAACCTCAAAATATTATTATAATGCACATTTGGAAGCGATAAGAAAACAACCATGCAGCCAAAAATAGAGTAATACATAAATGGTACAAGAAGGTTTAGAGCAAAAAGTGTGTTTTCTGTCCTACTCCAGCCCCCAACAGAAATGCACTACACTTAGCAGTTCCCTTTGCATAATGTGAGAGTATTTAACGATACGGGAATATAACTCTGTCCTTAGAAGTTCTTAAATTTTAAATTTAATATTTTGATTAGGAACACATTCAACTCTCTCAGACCTGGGTTTAAAGCCTAGGAAGTATAAAAAGTAAATAATTTGGAAACCCATTTTTATCCTCCCCCTTCCAGAACCTCTGTATATTACGACTATTCCTAATTAAATCTAAATGATCCTTTTTTACAAAAAAATACAGTAACACTATTCTATGTCTTTGGTTTGTTGTCTGTTTCACTTAAGATACTTGTGGATCTGCCCACTGCTTAGAGAGCATTTGCCTTCTTTTCTCCAGCTGCACCTATCTCACTATGAAACCACTTTACCATAATTTATTTAACCCATTTCCTATTGATAGACATTTGGTGTGCTTCCAGATTTTGCCTTTACAACAACACTGCAGTGAATAGCCACGCATAGACATCACTGAGCAAATTTGCAAGTGTATCTCCAGGATAAATTCCCAAGAGCCATTATTATTTATACTGCTTTAATTTAGGGCATTCCACCATAGGGGCTCTAAGTTCTGATTCACCAGGACCATTGCCTTAACTCCCCGTCCCTGCCACGGGGTTAGATTTCAGAGACAGTCTGAGGCTCCCACCCAAGACAGGAAAACTGATACCCAAGCGTTCCAGAGCCAGATTTCTCGAAGTCCCTTCTGGGCCCACGCCAGGCTCTGGGCCCGCTCTCACATGTCCTGAGCTGCCATTGTTGGCCACCTGAGGCCTGTCACTCTTCACCAGCTCCTTGGTCCCTGCTTCCCCACAGTGACGTGGAGGATACCTGTTGTTTTTTTTTCCCCACGTTATGTTTTATATTTTCTGTATTTTGTCTCCTGGATTTTGGAAATAATCATCACGTGGCCCAGTTAATGATGCAGTAAGAGTGGTTTCTTTTGCCTCCCGTTGAAATCAGTTGCTCACATACTAGAGTTAGGGACTGAGTCTGTCAGTACAAAGTGACAGTGTCTTCGTGACTTCTGCGCGCAGCTCCCCGGGGCCAGTAGCCCTGCGCACGAAGCCCGGCATTGGAAGGAGGCTCCCTGGACCCCGACGTGTGCAGGTGGCACCCAGTCGGCCTCGTGGATCGTCCGCATCAGCAAAGTTCTCCGGCCCCAGCTCCTCTGTAGCATTTCCAGTTCAGAGTCTCCACAGTAGCCAGAGGGAACTGGGAAGGTGCCACAAAGTAGACCCACCCCCTCCCTGCCCCTGTCCTTTGCTCCAACTCAGAGTTGTCATTAGTATTCTTTTTTGGCAAGTCTCTAAGTGATTGGAGAGTCTCTTGACACTCAAGCGCGCTTGTGAGAGCGGATCTCATAAGCCTGCCTGGAAAGTGGAGAGCTGTAGCTTACCTCTTGGATTTGAGGTCTTAAGTGCTTCAGCACGTGGGCAAAGAATGGTTGTAGTGAAAAGGGGGCACCAGGCCGGCCAACACTCTGGTGGTCCCAGGCAGCGGGCACCATGACCCTCTCCCACTTTGGGAATGCTTCACTCCGGCCAGCTTCCCCTACTTCATTACGTACAAGTGCAGCGGCCTGCCAAGTACAAGGCCTTCTGGGAAGTGCATGCAGGCTGGGGTCACCTACTTCTTCATGTAGCTGTGTGAGATGCTGTTCCTGGCTGCCCAGAAAGCGGCCCCCATGACTTCCCTGGGGAGTTCGTAAAGGCCAGCGTGGATGTGCAGACCTGACAGGCCTAAATCTTAACCGTGTCCCAGAGTGGAAGCAAGGGGGAGTCCCAAGAGCTACCCTAATATATATATACCCTAACATATATATATATATGGCATGTTGGTGGCAGTGGTGTTAGGGGAGCTGGGGTCTCCTCCTATTTTCCCACCCCTTGTGTCTTACCCCCCCAAAAGAGTCTTCCCTCCACTGCATTTCAGGTAATTTCCAAGGGTTTCCTTCTTTCATCCTATGTCTAAACTGTTCCTGAGTTCATTTTTTAGATTCTCTTGCAGTGTCCCTGAGCTCTTGGATAGAAAAATGTCAACTAATTAATCTTTTAACGAAATACAAGATGGAACACTTTGGAGTACTTACTGTCTATTCAGGCAGTGAATGTACTTAGCACCTGACATGTTTTAACTTAGCCCCACCAGAGCCCTGTGAGATGCAGATACTGTTACCCCACTTCACAGATGAGAAAACAGGCATAGAGGTCACTTAACATTTAGGTAGAAATTAATAAATCCTCTTATTATGGAGTTTTCCTGTATTGTGCTTAGATTATCTGTGTATGTGGACCCTTGCTTGTTTTTCTTTCTCAACTTGGGTGGGGATGGGGGTGGTAGATCTTCCCTCCCTTTTCCCCCAAGCAGACTTGAATACTGGCTTCAGCAGTCACAGCTGACTGTTAATCTGAAATTCTCCCTCTCACGTACTTGCTACTGGCCCGTGCAGGCCCCCATAGACTGGCTCTTCTCTAATCTTTTATTCATTTTTTTTAAGTTTATTTAATTATTGCTATTATTATTTTTAAGTAGGCTCCATGCCCAATGTAGAGCCCAGTGCAGTGCTTGAACTCACAACCCTAACACCAAGACCTGAGTTGAGATCAAGAGTCAGGTATTTAACGGACTGAGCCACCTAAGCGCCCCTATTTATTTATTTTTTTTAGTAATCTCTGCACCCTACATGGGGCTCGAACTCCCAACCTGGAGATCAAGAGTCACATGCTTTTCCAGCTGAGCCTGCCAGGCACCCCCTCTCTTCTAGGCTTTTAGAAGGACCTGGTACAAGCTTAACTCAGGACATGCTGAATAGCGAACTGAAGAAGGTATCTGAAGGCCTGGAAGGGACCAAACACAGCACTGTGATGCGGCTCCTCCGAGTGGCCCTCAGTGGACAGCTGGTAAGTGGGCAGATCGGCTGGACAGTTCCCTGGAGCCCCTCATTCATCTGTTCAGCTGACATTCACTGGCTGGCACAAAGCTCTGGCTCAGGGGTACAAAGACAAATGAAGTGTGATAGTTCCCTTCAGTCATTCGGCAGATAGTATTTATGGAGTACCTACTGTGCGCAAGCTCTGTGTCGGGTGCGGGGGGCATGCACAGCAGTGAATGAAACACACCCAGTCCCCGCCTGCGTGGAGCTGGTGGTTGCCAGCAGGGGCAGGGGGGCCAATAAACATCTCAGCACAGGGACACAGGCTCCTGGGAGCCAGCTTCAGCCACAGAAAGTAAAGACAATAGAAGGCTAACTGTGCCCCTTGGGGTGCAGGCAGCAACACAGGTTCCCTGGGGCAGAGCGCCTGCAGACTAAGGCTGGGCATTTGCTTTTTAGGCAGCTTAAGGCAATGAGACAATGTTTTCTCTTTTCCTTCTTAGCAAGGACCCCCTGTAGCCGAGATGATGGTGTCCTTGGGGGCAAAGGAAGTGCGGGAACGAATACAGAAGGTGCTTTCCAGCTAGAGAGAAGATGTGCAGGAGAGTCAAAGTGGCCCTAGGAACCTGGACGGGCCTGGAAACTGCCTTCAGAGGGAAACTCATGGAAGGAACCCCGAGTGGAGACAGTGTCCGGGTGCACACGGTGCATTTATGGCTTCTTACGTCGTGTCTGGTTCCGGCGGCATGTTATATGGCACAAGTTAGGGGCTGGTTCATACTCAGCTCGGGCTGCCCGACAGGTGGCTTAAATAACAGAAAATTGTTTTCTCACATTTCTGGAGTCTGACAGTCCAAGCTCAAGGTGTCAGCAGATGCAGCTTCCCAGAAGTCTGTCTCCTTGGCTTGCCCACGGCCAACTCTCTGTGTCCTCACGTAGCCTTTCTTCAGCGCGTGTCCTTCGCATGTCTCTGGGTATTCACATCTCTTAAAAGGACATGGATCAGGTCGGAGTGAGGCCCAGCTATAACTTAATCACGACTTTAGGGGTCCTGTCTCCACTTCCAGTCTCCTTCTGAGGTCCAGGGGGGTAGGGCTTCAGCTTCTGAGTGTTGAGGGGTTGCAGGTTGGCTCCTAACAGCACGCAGCTCCCTGGAGACGTGGGTCAGGGTTCTCGGGCCCCGCTGGGATATGGAGCCGGAAGGATGGCTGGTGCACGTGGGGCTGAACTGGACGGAAGATCCTCTGGGGCTTGGAAGAGGAGAAGTGACCCTCTGCCAAGGGTGAGCACTGCGTTTTGTACTGTTCTTTGTCCTTGCACTTAGGGCATCCTATGTCTCCTTCTCTAACGGTCATCTCTTTCTCTTCTCCAGTTCTCCAGGCCTTGTCCTTGAGCTGGAGACCTTCACCCTGCCTGTTTTACACCTTTTTCTTCATATCCACCTCTTCTTTCTGCCCATTATTCTAAGTCGTTGTCTATAGGCTTTTGAAGTAAGGTGTTCTTTTCATTTATTTATTTAAGTAATTTCTATGCCCCAAATGGGGCTCAAATTCACAACCCCAAAGTCAAGAGTCACATGGTTTTCCCAACGGAGCCAGCCAGGTGCCCCTGAAATAGATGTTCTTACTGGGGCTAATCGAAATGGCTAAAGTGGAAGGAAGGTGGTGGCTGTGTATAAAGACTGTACTGGAAAAAGAATAAATAAAATAACAGTTTTTTTTTTAAAAAGACCCTACCGGGGCTTCTAGACTTTCCCCATGTGGCAGCCAGCCTAGTCCATCCCCATTCAATTTCCACAACCCCATGAGAGAGGCATTCTTACTGTGTTGTAAGTAGGGAAACTTTGGCTCAGAGGAGTTAATGAACCGTCCTGAGGTTATAGTGAGGCAAAGCAAGGATTTAAACTCGGGTTTACGACAACCCAGAGTCCAAGTTCAATTCTTAACTGCAAAGTGACATCAGAGCCTTTGCTTCTACAACAGAAAGCACAGTTGGGAGGGACCAGCTCGGGAGTTGGTAAAGCTGCTACTCCTTCCTCAGTTGGAGGGAGCTGTCTGCAAAGTGGCACGTGTCTTCAGACTGGGGGTTTTGCTTAGTACAGTGGGTGTGTGTAAAAGGGACGCCACACATTGGAAACAACCTCAAGTTCATCCCCCCACGCTTCTGAGAGCCCTGGGGAGGGATAAAGGCCATGGAGGCCAACTGCTAGACTCAAAAGCCAGTTCTACCTACACACCATGTGACTGATGCACCTCAATTTCCTCATCAGTGAAATGGGGCTGGCAAGTGTTCCTGTCTCAAAGAGTTTTAAGGATTAAAATAGATGTTATATGGAAAGTTCTTAAAACTGCCTGGCACTTAAGCAATATTATCTATTACCATCATCATAACCGCCAGTATTTTCATTCTTAGAAAGGGTAATCTTGGTTGCTAAGCATAGAAACACTCAGACTTTAAAAAAAAAAAAATTGGAAAGAGAGGAGGAGCAGGGGGAGAGGCAGAGGGAGAAGGAGAAGACACCCTGCTGAGCTGGGAGCCCAACACGGGGTTTGATCTCAGGACGCAGAGATCATGACTTAAGGAGAAGACAGACGCTTAAGTGACTGA
>PITA01007487.1:51611-91285 GCA_004023965.1 Spilogale gracilis | reverse complement strand
TTATAGATGTCATTTCCAGCTTTCCCACTGGAAAAAAAAACCTAGAAATGATCAACCCAGAGGTAATAAGAATTCCTCACATCCCAGCTGTGCTCTTTACTATTATTTTCCACTAAAAGAAACCCAGGCTTCTTGGAGAAATGGCTGATTCTAGCCTTGGACAAGAAATAAACAGGATGAGTTAGAAACACCTTGCCAAACCAGATAACAAGGAAATACTCAGCCTACAAAGGCTGTGTCAGAAGGACTTAGAAGTTAACCTGAAGAGGCTCCACTGGCCAAAAGTGGGACATTTTGAACATCAGTAATGACAGTAACTGTGGTGGATTGAAATCCATTAAATATGTTTAAATCCTTAACTTTCTCATGGGTTTTAAGACTTAATTATTTATTTATTTGAGAGAGAGAGAGGGAGTGAGCATGAGCAGGGGGAGAGAATCTTCAAGGAGACTCCCTGCCCACACGGGGCTCGAGCTCCCCGCACATGAGAACGTGACCTGAGCCAAACCAAGAGTTGGAGGCTTAAGCAACTGAGCCACCCAGGCGCCCTGCTCATAGTATTTTTAAAGACTAACTTATCATCTTTGGAGGATGACAGTATAGCAATTGATTATCTTGAAAACGGGTAGGGGTGCTTGGATGGCTCAGTTAAGCAACAGCCTTTGGCTCGGTTCATGATCACATGGTCCTGGGATTGAGCCTTCACTAGGGCTCTAGGCTCAGCCAGGGATTTGCTTCTCTCTCTCCCTCTGTGATCTCTCTCACTTTTATTGTCTCTTAAATAAATAAATAAAATGAAAAGGGAGAAAAGAAAAGAAAGGAGGGAGGGAAGACAGAAAGAAAGGGAAAAAAAGAAAAAATGGGTTAAAAAAAATGAAATAAACATCTATCCTGCCTCTCTTCTATGAACTGTTTCACTAAGTAACCAAATAGTAGATGAAGGGAGGTGTCCTTATAAAACCAATCCAGCTCCTAAATGAAAAGGAAATGATGTAATTAGAATTTCACTATTTTTCACAATGAGTTAATATAAGAACTGAGCAGTGCCTGGGTGGCTCAGTTGTTAAGCGTCTGCCTTCGGCTCAGGTCTTGATCCCAGGGTCCTGGGATCCAGCCCTGCATGGGGCTTCCTGCTCTATAGGAAGCCTGCTTCTCCCTCTCTCACTCTTCCTGCTTGTGCTTCCTCTCCAGCCATGTTTCTCTCTGTCAAATAAATAAATAAAATCTTTAAAAAATATACGTATATGTGTGTGTATGTGTGTGCATATATATACACACACATACGAATAGTTGAATATCCTCTCAGCTATCATCTTGGAAAAAGACAAGCAGACATTGTGTGCCCCTGATGAAAGAGACATCAGCACCTAGAATATCATCAAATCTCTGATCCTGAGTCTGATCAAGCCTCTGGATCTAGCGGTCAGTCAGCAGGAGCTGTAGGGACAGAGCGAGATGCTAAATTGCACCTAGAGTGCACTCTGCAAACTCCAGCCTGGAATGTTCTTCAGGGATGATGGCTCACTTTCTTCCACACCTAGTGAGGAAAAGAGAGATGGAGAAAGAACCTGCAGATTCAAAGGCCTAAAAGACATATGAGCAAGACTAACCTCTAGCATCTAGAGAGGCGTACTGGAGCGATAAACTATAAAGGAACTCAAGGAGAGTAACCCCTGTAAAATTCAGGGCTGTGGGTGCTTTCAGAAGGCTCCAGATGGGTATTCAGGAGAGGCTGGAAACGTGCTATTTCTTGGCCTGGATGGTGATGACAAGGTTGTTCAGTGGATCATAATTTACTGAGCTTCACATAATTTGCTAAGCTTCACTGTGTATTAGGGACTGGATTCAGACTGAGAACTAATAACTCCAGCGTCGGTTGCCAGAGCCCACAGAGGCTGAGAGGAAAGGAGGGCTCTCCGGCCACTACTCGCCACTGGGGCTGGGACGGTGTCTCGGGACGCACTGCAGGGGGCGCTGCGGGCACGCTGGGACAGAGCCTGGCCTGCAGTTCCGGGACCCGGCCCAGGGACGCTCTTAGAGCCCACTCTCCCCGCGGTCGGGCTCAGAACTAGAGCAGGGAAGGAAACCAGGAGGAGGCTCGGGGAGCAGAGCCGGGAGAACTGTGGGGGTTCGGGGCGGGCGGTGCTGACCCGGAGAACCAGCCTGGCAGGTGCCCCTCGGAGCCCGGCCTGCAGGCGGCGTTGGGAGCAGGCGACCGTCCCGGGGTTCCGTTGGTGGCCCGACTCTTGCTCCTGAGAAACCGCTGACTTCCCGGGGGGCAGCGCTTGGGCCGCCCACGCCCTGGCCCGGAGGAAGGATGGAAGCCGGGGCTGCCAGTGCAGAGATGGAGAAGGGTGGGACTGGGGCTGCTGGCCCCCCTGGGAGCGGTGGCTCCCCTGTCGCATGCCTGCTGGGCAGATTGGGAGCCAGAGGCTGTGGGCGTGATGGGGCTAGGATGCCAGTGTCTCCAAAGTCCCGCTGGTGCTGGCCCCCTGGGGAGCCATGGGGAGGTGGTGCCCAAGCTCGGAGAGGGCGGCTGATCACCTATTCCCCCAGGCAGGGGACACTTGCAACACCTGGCCCAGTGCTGCCCCAGGCTGCTGGCAAGACTCCAGGAGAGGGTAAAAAAGGACAGAGAACAGGTGTGGGGCCTAAGGCCTTAATCTGCCCCCTCCAGCCTCTGTGTCCCCTCCAGGCAGCCCACAGGTGACACAGCCCTCCCGGCGCCTCCAATGACACCACAGGGACATGAGCTAAGCATTGCTTCACAGTGGCCGCGCCATTCTCTGGCAGCCTGCCAGCAGAGAGCCGTGCCCAGGGACCAGCACTAGACTTGGAGCCCACCTCCGGCAATCGCCTGCCCTCACTGCTGCTCCTGGACAGGTTTGAGCTGGGTTTGGGGACAGAAGTTGGCCCAGCTTGGTTGGTTTCCAAAGAGGTGGTACCTCAGGATTGCTTGGGATGGGTCAATGGGAGCGGAGGACACACCAGTGGCCCTGAGCACCGAAGTGCCCTAGAAAAAGAACCAGCCGGACCTGGTACCCAGAGTTCTCCCCACCCCGCCCTGGTTGTCCTTCAACCCTGCATCCTTCCCTTCTTCCACTTAAACCTCTGTCCTCAACTCTCTTCCATGCCCTTCCTCAAAGGACAGCTCTGCAGTCCCAGGACTATTCCTTCCAGAGCTCACCTGGTCACTGTCCCAGATTCCCCACATCAGCCTTCAACTGGGCATGGGGCATTAGGTTCTAAGAGCTGGGGAAGAGACCCTGGGAAAGACAAACTGGGTCCCGTCTCGCTGTGGCCTCCAGTCAGTGTGGGAGACAGCAGAAACTGGCACACTTCTGTGTCAGTGGGCGACAAATGTCTGAAAAACCCATTAACTGGGGTGAGAGGGACGGGGTAAGGCGCTGCGGGCCGAGAAGGCCTCTGCCAAGGGGCGCCTGGAGCCCAGCTTTCTACTGCTCATCCTTTTCTACTTTGTCAATGTTGGCCTAGTTCATCTCTTTCTCCTCCAAATATGTGAGGAGGAAATCGTTCAAAACAAGCAGTAATAAATAAGATGAGGAGAGCATAAAATAGACTATAATTTGTGTTTAAAAAAAAAAAAGGAGTGGCAAACTTAATTTTTTATAAAATCTTTTTTGAGGCCAGGAGACAGCCGAGATGGGTATCAAGGTCAGTCTGTGGAGAGGAGCCAGGTTAGGGGTCACTGGGGCTCCAGCATTATCACTGTATTTTTTGTTTTTTAATTAAAAAGTTAAAATTCAGAAAAAATGTAAAATGTAAATACAGTAAGTATTACTGGGGGCACCTGGGTGGCTCAGTGGTTAAGCACTGGACTCTTGATTTTTGGCTCAGTCATGATCTCAGCATTAGGCCTGTTAGGCTTGCATTGAGCAGGGAGTCTGCTTGACTCTCTCTCTCTCTCTCTCTCTCTCTCTCCCTCTCCCTCTCCCTCTCCCCTCCCCTACTCTCTCGTGCTTTCAATAAAAAAATAAGTAAATCTTTAAAAAAAAATACAGTAAGTATATATATATCTAGCAGGGAAACCCAAAGGAAAAAAAGGAAGGCATTTATCCTGAAGAATCCCTGAGGACCATGGGCATGTTAGGCCCACAGGTGCCTCTGGGGAAAGGGTGCGGGCAGAACCTTCCTGGTGAGTGGCAGCTTCACTGACTGGCGGAGAAGCAGGTGTTCCCAGTGACCTCTGGAGTAGGAGCAGAAGGGCCCACAGATGGAGCACGGGAGTAGAGCATAGGAGTTGTGGGAATAGCAGGACTGCTGGGAAGAGACACATGTATGTGTGCTGCTGAGGGCTGGTCACCACTGAGGGGATGTGTCCTGAATTCCTGGTGTCTCCATCCCTAAGGGACCTGAGAGGGGGGTGGCCCTCCTGAGAGGACCTAAGGAGCATGGACCCACCGGTGAAAGACAAGAGCAAGGGCTCCTGGGGAGTAGAACTGAGGCCCAAAGCAAATAGTGTTTTTCACAGTGTGGTTCAGTCGTAGCTGAGAGGTAGAATATGTTTGAGAGGCAATGAGAGCAAATTGTATGTCTCCTTGAAGGCCACACAAGGTGAGGTGTTCAGACTTCCAGGTGGGCTGGGCAGCCAAGGCCAGTTGTTAAGTAGGGCAGGGGCAGTTTCAGAGCGAGGCTGCAGCTGGATGTATCTGGAAGCCAGGGAAGAGTTGCCTCAGGGCAAGGCTAGAGACTGGTTTACCACTGGCAGGAGAGCCCTAGGGGGACATGAGAAGGACCTGAAGGATGTGCTAGGGATGGGAAAGCAGGGGTCAGTGTGACAGACACTCTGGAGGCTGGCATCCTAGGGAATGATCTAGACGGAGATCTGGGTCAGACTTGTTGAACCATGTGGAGAAGCCACTCAGACTACCAGTAGTGAGTGGAAAGGGGAATTTTCTGTACAGCAGAAATGAAACAGAGCCAGGACTCATGGGCACAAGCCTGACCTGGGAATCCTTAAGATCCAAGAAGGCAACTTCTTGCATGTGTGTAGGGTCCATGTATTTCCTTTCTGTGACTCTACCTGTGCTCTATGGTTCCAGGCTTCTGCTCCCTGTGACTTCATCCTGCAGTGATCCAGGGTGGCCGTGACCAATTCTGACTTCTCATCTCTGTGGCTTAGAAGCTCCCGTGCTCCATGCTTTTGAACACAGGTTGGGGTCTTGACATTGGAATAGTTGACTAGCAATGAGCCACATGTACATTAGGTCATATGTCTACTCTTGGCTGAGGTTACCCAGGGCTGCCCCTTCCTGAGCTTTGGCAAAGCAGATTAGGTCAGAAGCTGAATGACATGTCCCATAGAGATGACAGAGAGAAGCAATCAAAGACAACGGCAAGGGTAATCTATTGTTACTGGAAAATGTACTGGAAAGGAAAGCATAAGGAGGACCATTTGATAAAGTTTAACACCAGACCATAGTTTAAAAAGAATCCACATCAGACATTACTGTCATGAGAAAATGTTAAATTTCTTTTAAAACTGGAAATATAGGGGTACCTGGGTGGCTCAGTTAAGCGTCTGCCTTCAGCTCAGGTCATGATCCCAGAGTCCTGTGATTGAGCCCGGCACCGGCTCCCTGCTCAGTAGGAAGCCTGCTTCTCCTTCTCTTTCTGCCTCCCCTCCTCCTGTTCATGTTTTCTCTCTCAAATCTTTAAAAAAGGTAAAATAAAAAATAAAACTAGAAATATAGAAAGGATGACCGCAATCAATTACCACTTCTATTCAATGTTATATTGGTGATCCTAGCCAGTGCAGTAAGAGAAGGAAAAGAAAATGTACTTAAAAAGGGTGAAATCAAACTTTCTTTACACCGGTGATATTACTATCTAATAGAAAACAAACAAAAATCCATAGATAAATTATTGCAGTAAGAGCTTATATAAAAAATTAATCACATTTCTGTATAACCATAGCAATTAAAAAACAATCTTAAAAATAATACCATTTCTGGGGCGCCTGGGTGGCTCAGTTGGTTAAGCAACTGCCTTCGGCTCAGGTCATGATCCTGGAGACCCGGGATCGAGCCCCACATTGGGCTCCCTGCTAGGTGGGAAGCCAGCTCTTCCCCCTCTCTCTCCCCCTGCTTGTGTTCCCTCTCTCAGCTGTGTTTCTGTCAAATAAATAGATAAATCTTTAAAAAAATATATCATTTCCATTAAGACAAAAAAATACAAGATAATTATGGGAAAATCTTACAAAAGACATGCAACATCAGTATAGAAAAAAAGTTAAGGCCTCTACTGTAATACATAAAAGACCTAAATAGAAGACCACACCGTGTTCTTAGGAAAATTCTAAAGAGGTCCAGTTTTCCCCAAATTGGTTATAAGAGTCAATGTCATTCTTTTTTTTTTTTAAGATTTTTTATTATTTATTTGACAGAGAGAAACACAGCCAGAGAGGGAACACAAGCAGGGGGAGTGAGAGTGGGAGAAGCAGGCTTCCCGCCGAGCAGGAAGCCCGGGTCTCCGGGATCATGACCTGAGCCGAAGGCAGTGGCTTAACCAACTGAGCCACCCAGGCGCCCCAAGAGTCAATGTCATTCTAAACAGAACTCCAATAGAGTCTTTTTGAGGACCTAGACAAGCAGATTCTGAAATTTACCTAGAAAGGCAAAGGCCTAGAATGAGTCAAGTAGCCAAGACATAGGGTGAAGGCAAACAAAGGATCTGCTCTTCCAGATACCAATTATCTCATTATAAAGCTACCACACTGAAACAGTGCAGTGTGGGCAGAAGGATCAAGAACAGGTAATAGAACAGATAAAGAGCCCAGAACCAGCTTCAGAAGAGTGTGAAACTTCAGCATATGACAAAGGTGACATTGAAGACTGCATTAGTTACCCATTGCTGCTCCAACAAATTGTCACACATTTAGAGGCTTAAAGCCACACTGGTTGTCAGAAGGCTCTGGAGGTCAGAATTCATCAATGTGTCCACAGGTTGTGTTCCTTTTGGAGGCTGTAGGGCAGAATGTGTTGTTACATCTTTTCTAGCTTCTAGAGGCTGCCACATCCCTTAGCTCACAACTTCTTCCTCTTTCTTCAAAGTGCAGCACTCCAGGGTCTAAGTCTAACTCCTCCCTCTTACAAGGAGCCTCCTGACTACATTGGACTCACCCACATAATCCAAGATAATCTCCCCTTCTCACCATCCTTCATCATACCTGCCAAGTTCCTTCTGCCTTAGAAGGTAACATTTCTGAAGTTTCAAGAATTAAGAAGTGGACATCTTTGGGGAACCATTACTTAGCCTATCACAAAGACCAAGAGAGCAGGGACAGAAACAGTGCTGAGATGGGGCATCTGGGTGGTTCAGTCTTTAAGCATCTGCATTTGACTCAGGTCATGATCCCAGAGTCGTGGGATTGAGCCCCGCATCGGGCTCCCTGCTCAGCGGGAAGCTTGCTTCTCCCTCTCCCACACCCCTGGCTTGTGTCCCCTCTCTCACTGAGCCTCTCTCTGTCAAATAAATAAAATCTTAAAAAAGAAGAAATAGAATGCTGAGATAATTGGTTATTCACATGGGAAAAATGAAATTGATATCTGTAACACAAAATCAGCCCCAAAGAGATCACACACTTAAATGTGGAAATGGAGGGGGGGGGGCACCTGGGTGGCTCCATCTGTTGAATGTGGCAGATTCTTGGTTTTATCTCAGCTCATGATCTCATGGGTTGGGAGATCAAGTTCTGGGTGAAGCTGAGCACTTAGCAGGGAGTCTCCTTAAAGACGCTGCCTCGGCCCTGCCTCCTACATGTGCATGCACACGTGTGCTCTCTCTCTCAAATCTTTTTTAAAAATGTAAAAAGGAAAGGTTAATATTTTTAGAAGATAATATAGAAGACTATCTTTATCAACTTGGGTAGAGAAGGATTTACAACACACCTCACCCTATCGTGGGCCTTGCTTTAGTGAGCTTTGCAAAATTGGGTCTTTTACAAATTGAAACTTTGTGGCAATCTGGCATCCAGCAAGTCTATGGCTGCAATTTTTCCAAGAGCATTGGCTCACTTTGTGTCTCTGTGTCACGTTTTGGTAATTCTTGCAATACGTGAGATCTTTTCACTATTGTGATGATCTGTGTTCGGCGATCTTTGCTGTTACTGTAATGGTTTAGGGCTGTCACAGCTGCGTCCACCCAAGACAGTAAATCTAATTGATAAAGGTTGTGTGTTTTCTGACTACTCCCCTTACTGACTGTTCCCCCATCTCTCTCCCTCTCCCTGGGCTTCCCCATTCCTTGAGACACAGCAATATTGAGATTAAGCCAATTAATAGCCCTACAGTGGCCTCTAAGCATTAGGGGAAAGAAAGAGTCGCACGTCTCTCACTTTAGAGCAGAAGCTGGAAATGATTTTGCTTAGCTGAGGAAGGCATGTCGAAAACTGAGATCAGCCAAAGGTTAGGCCTCTTGTACCAAACAGTCAGGGTGTCACTGCAAAGGCAAAGTTTGTGAAGAAAATTGAAAGTGCCATGCCAGTAGCACAGAGATGATAAGAAAGTGAAATAGCCTTATTGTCGCTAGGGAGAAAGTTCGAGTGGTCTGGAAAGAAGATCCAAACAGCCACAGCATTCCCCTAAGCCAAAGCCTAATCCAGAGTGGGACCCTAGCTTTCCTCAATTCTGTGAAGGCTAGGAGAAGTGAGGGAGCTGCGGAAGGGAAGTTGGAAGCTAGCAGAGGTTGGTTCACAAGGCTTAAGGAAAGAGGCTGTCTACGTAACATAAAAGTGCAGGGCGAAGCAGCAGGTTAGCCAGAGGATCTAGCTGAGACAATTAATAAAGGTAGCTACACTCAAGAGATTTTCAACCTAGAGGAAAGAGCCCTATAGTGGAGGAAGATGCTTGTAGGACTCTCAGAGCTAGAGAGAACTCAGTGCCTGGCTTCAAAGGACAGGCTGACTGTCTTCATAGGGCCTAATACAGCTGCTGAGTTTGAGTTGAAGCCAATGCTCATTTACCATCCTGAAAATCCTAGGGCTCTTAAGGATTGCGTTAAATCCACTCTGCCTGTGCTCTGTAAATGGAAGAACAAAGTCTGGTAACAGCACATCTGTTTACAACAGGCTTTGCTGAATGTTTTAAGTGTACTGTGGAGACCTACTGCTCAGGAAAAATTTCCTTTCAAAGGAATGGTCACCCCAGAGCTCTGATGATGGGCGGTGACATGAATGGTGTTTTCATGTCACTAACACAACACCCATTCTGCAGTCCAAGGACAACAGAGTCATTTCAACTTTCAGGTCTTGTTATTTAAGAGATACATTTCCATAAGACTCTAGCTGCCATAGTGATTCCTCCAATGGCTTTGGGGAAAATACATTGAAAACCTTCTGCTAAGGATCCACCATTCTAGAAGCCATTAAAAATATTCATGATTAGGGGCACCTGGGTGGTTCAGTGGGTTAAACATCGGCCTTCGGCTCGGTCATGGTCTCAGGGTCCATGTATCAGGTCTCAGGTATCAGGTCTCAGGTATCAAGCCTCATGTCCAGTTCCCTGCTCAGCGGAGAGCCCGCTTCTCCCTGTGAGTGCTCTCTCTCTCTCTCTCTCAAATAAAAAAAATTTTTAAATTTGTGACTCACGGGAAAAGGTCAAAATATCAACATTTATGGGACTTTGGAAGAAATAGATTCCAACCCTCAATGTCTTTGAGGGAGTCAAGACTTCAGAGGAGGAAGTACCTGCAGATGTGGTGGAAACAGCAAGAGAAACTAGAATTACAAGTGGAGCAGGAAGATGAGCCTGAATCGTGGCAACCTCATGATCCAACTTGAACAGCTGAAGAGCTGCTTCTCATGGATAAGCCAAGCATTTGGTTTCTTGAGATGGAATCCACTCCCCGTGAAGATGCTGGGAAGACTGTTGAAATGACAACAAAGGATCTAGAATATTCCATAAACTTAGTTGACAAAGCAGCAGCAGGGTTTAAGAAAACTGACTCCAAATTTGAAAGGAGTCCTACAGTGGGTAACATGCTATTAAACAGCACCGCATGTTCTTTTCACAGAGAAACTGTGAAAGGAGGAGTCAGTGCAGCAAATTGTATTGTTGTCTTATTTTAAGAAATTGCTACAGCCGCCCCAGCCCTCGGAAGCCACCACCAGGTCAGTCAGCAGCCATCCATGTTGAGGTAAGACCCTCTGCAAGCAAAAAGATTGATTTGCTGAGAAGTATAAATTATTTAACTCAGGTATGTACATTTTTTAGACATAATGCTATTATACCTAATAAACTACAGAATGGTATGAACATATCATTTATATGCCCTGGGAACCCAAAAAATTTCTTTGACTCACTTTATTGTGGTGGTCTGGAACTGAACCCACATCTCCAAAGTATGCCCGTATTCAACAATATTTAAAAGTTATGATTATAAAAGAAAAGAATAAATGCAACTACATTAAAATTAAGAACTTCTGGTTGTTGGAAGACACTGTAAAGCAAGTGAAAAGTCCACCCCCAAACTGGCAGAAGATATTCATCACATACATAACCAACAAAGGAACAACACTGAAGACAAATAACTATAACATCAGTAAGGAAAAGATAAACAACCCAGCAGAAATATGGACATGAGACTAGTGGTCCATAAATATACTCTAGCTCACTAGTCATGAGGAAAATATAGGTTAAGATGACAAGATGGCACGGTGCCTAGTTGGCTCAGTTGGTAGAGTATGCAACTCTTGATCTCAGGGTCATGAGTTCAAGCCCCATTGTTGGGTGTAGAGCTTACTTAAGACAGTTTTTTAAAAATAAAAATAAGGGGCCCCTGGGTGGCTCATTCAGTTAAGTGGCTGACTCTTGATCTCAGCTCAGGTCTTGATCTTGGGGTTGTGGGTTTGAGCCCCGCATTGGGCTCCATGCTGGGCATAGAGCCTACTTTAAAAATAAAGTAGTTAAAACCAGAGAATATTTCTTTAAAAGATGATGAGATAGCATTTTATACCCAAAATTCAGGAAAACATGGAGCAGTGGGAGCAACTTTAACTGCAAGAGGAACTATAAATTGATACAATCATTTTGGAAAACATCCAGAGAAATTTGGAAACCCACCCTGGAAAATTCAGTATTTTGTAAAGTCAATATGTACTCATCCTATGGGCAGGATTTTCCACTCCTCGAGATATACTTCAGAGAAATTCTTGCTCAGGTGAATGAGGAGATAGATATTTGCAAGATGGATCACACAACATCATTTTCTGAAATTAAAAAAGAATCCTGAAAACAACCCCTATTTGCATGGGTATGCTAATGCACAAATGTGAAAAAATCCATGCAATAGACTATTATCCAGCTGTGGGAATGGACCTACACCTATCTGCAGCAATAAAGATGAATCTTAGAAGCAAAAGTGAGTGGGGGAAAAAAAAACCTCCAAAGGCAGAAAACACACACACACACACACACACACACACACACACACACTCTGTAAGACACTATTTTTATAAATCTCAAAAACAAGCAAAACTGGGCAACGTGTTTAGAGATGGATTCATACTAGGTAACACTGTTTTCTAAAGCATGAAAATGGTAACAGTAGTTCTCTCTGAAGGAGCAGTTCCCATAAGGAAGGGCAGGCTGCCCCAAAGCAGGACTCCTGTTCATTTCATTATAGTGTACATAGACATGATATAGTTTTTAAAGTCCTGGGTAATTAAAATTAGATGCTTTTGTTAAGTAAAAGACCTCCCTAATAGGCAAGCCAGCAATTGGAAGAATAGATTCACATGCATTTATCTGACAGAAGAGACCTACAGATCAACAAGAAGAGGACACGCAACTCAACTGGAAAATGGGCAAACTACCTGAGATGCTTCATAAAAAGAATATCCAGGTGGCCAATAAGCACATGAAAACATGCTCAACCTCACCATTCATGGGGGAAGTACATATTAAAACCTCAGTGTGATACCGCTATAGACCAGATCGGGCAGCTGACAATTAAAGACTGACAATACGAAGTTCGGACAAGGATATGCAGCACCCAGAAATCGTCTTTAATTGACAGACGGAGAGTGAATTGGTTTACCCACATCGGAAAACTGTTGGACATTATCTACTAAAGCGAAACCAACGCCCAGCCTTATGACCCAGCAATTTCACTTCTAGATATTTACCCAAGGGAGCTGAATGCATATGCCCGCAAAAGCCACGCATGAGAGTGCTCATGACCGCTTTATTCATAATAGCCCCACACCGGAAGCAACCTACAGGTTCATTAACAAGGTAAATAAATTGTGACATAGTCATACAATAAAAAAGAAATGACTGATACAACAGCACAGATGAATCTCTGACACTATGTTGAGAAAAGAAGTCTAACACATACATACTGTGTAAGTCCATATATATATATATATGCATATATGAGGTTCAAGACCAGCGTAGTTAATCTATGAAGACAGAATACTTGTTACCTCATGGTGCCTCAGAAATTGCATGAGGGAACCCCTTGGGATGATGGAAATGTTCTGGATTTGATCTGAGTGGTAGTCACATGGTGTAGACTTACACAAACAATGACGATTTGTATATTCTGTATAAAAGTTATACCTTTTTTTAAAAAAAAGTCCTCTAGTAGCTCCTTGCAGCCAGGTTCCTCTACTGGACGCACCCTGCATGGGAATTCTTGACATTTCTCCAGAGGAAGGCCACAGCAGCCGCAGAGCCCAAGCACAGCAAGGACACTGAGCACTTTTAGGGGCATGGAAAGGCTCAAAAGATAAGAAATCAGATGCTTCCACTGAGAGGAATGTATTTTGTTGATGGAATGGAGATCATCAGCATGGGAGAGCTGGCTGCCTCATGAATTGATTTGTTTATCCAATGAAGACTTTTTGAACTTCTGCCACCAGCATACACGGTACAAAGTTATCCTCTAAGAATCAGGCCACCTTCTTCAGCCCTCAGCCACAGAGCTGCTTGGCCTTCCCCTTGACACCGCACCCTCTATCTTCCCTCCTCTCCCTCACCTTTTCAGCCCCTTCTCTGGGCACCTCGCATACCTCATGAGTTTAGCTCGCTGGGATTTAGCCTTGGTTGATGAATCTAAGCATCTTTCCAAGTTATATTCTTTCTAATAAGTGTCATCTGAGCTACAGCTGTGTGACAAAGTACACCAGAACTTAGTAACTCCCAGAAATAGTCACTGTATCTGCTCTGATTCTTTGGGTCAGGAATCCGAGACAGACTCAGTGGGCACAGCTTCTCTGTCACAGGGTGTCCATCTGGGCAGCTCCCCTGGGGCTCCCCTCCTCTTAACGATGACAACTCATTAGGAATTACTTTAACATCTCAGCTCCTTGCCCACTGAGCTCTTAAAACTTGCAGATAAAGGCTAACACAAACATAAACAAACGCTAACCAGGGCTTTGGGCTTTGCATGGGCATCAGATGTCCCTGGTGTTTCTAAGCAACCACGCTTAAGGAAGCACAGAGATATTGTCCATTCTCAATTAGGAGTCGAAGACTGTTCTAAAAATAGTTTATTTTCTTTTAAGGAAGAGAAAGAACTTCATCTTGGGTAAACCCCAAATTGATTAAGTCAAGTCCCTTCCCTTGACACTGTTCCCCCTTGTACCTGACTTCACTTCAGTTTAGATCTTTATAAAAATCAAAGCGTCGGTACAAATGTAGGTGGAGCAAAACAGAACTAAATGTCAGAGCTGCACAGATAAAATACATCCCTCAGTCTTCTGATGCGGTAGATTATTTCAGGAAACACCCACAGGGCTCACACAGGAAGTGCCTGTGGCCAGCAAAGCATGGAGCCAGGCAGCGCCCACTGTTACGGGACAGGTTGGGAGAACTGGGTCACCACCTTGAGTGGACCCCTCTCGAGGCCGGGATTTCCCCATTGGCTGTGTGACCATTAGTGAGACAGAGCACGTAGAGAGCCCCCCCTCCCCCGCACCCTACAGGAAATGCTGGCTGCTGGTGGGACAGCTGGTAGCTGGCTCTGTCTACACTGTCAGGATCATGTCAGCCCTGGGCCCTCTCCACTCCGCACTGGCTTTTGCAAAAGAGTGGTTCATTTTCCCACTACACGAGGCTGTCCCCACCTGCAGCTCGCACCCCCTCCACACCCTAGCCAGTATGGCTATCACTGTCAAGTCATTTGACCAGGTAAAAGATTTGATTAAAACATTATTGCATTAATTTGATTTGTGGAAGAGATGTGCATGGCACATCCTAAATAACTCTTTAACTTGCATGCAAGGCCCAAAGTAGATCTCCTTTTTTCTTTTTTCTTCAGTAAATAGAAAAATGTAGAGTAGCAACATGTGCTTAAGTATTGTTTTTTAAATGTAAGCTCTATGCCCCACATGGGCTTGAACTCACAACCCCAAGATCAAGAGTTTCATGCTCTACCAACTGAGCCAGCCTGGCGCCACCCCCATCCTTTTTACTTTTAACTTCACATTACCTTGAAAATCAGCTTAAAGATAGCATGTTTATATTTATGATCTTCTCAAGCATAGACCCAGAATTCCTAGAGTTGACACATCAGCTCTTCTGGAAATATCTAAAACTCGAAAGTTGTGCCAGGCACATCCTAAATGCTCAGTAAACATTAGCAATTTATATTAAAAATTAACCTCCAGGGGCACCTGGCTGGCTCAGTTGGTTAAGTGTCCAACTCATAGTTTTGGCTCAGGTCATGACCTCAGGGTTATGAGATCAAGTCCCACATCAGGCTCTGCACTCAATGCATAGTCTACTTGAGACTTTTTCTCCCTCTGCCCCCCCAATAAATAAATAGTAGATAGATAGATCATAAATCCTTTTTTTAAAAAAAATATCCTCCAAAATAGCATCCTAGGTTGGAAGGGAAGATGAGGTAGTATTTGGAAAAATAGCCGCTTCTTTAAATAGATGGTTTACTTAACTCTATTTTAGTTTCTCCTCTTTGTGATTTTGCCATGTCACTCCTAAAACCCTAAAAATAAATGGTGTATTTAATATTAGTCCACTGAAACTATTTCTGGCTGGACATGGGAGATTGTGCCGTAAGTCATGCTCATGAATTCAGAAACTGTCGAGTGATCCAAAGGTTAAAGGCAGGATGTGGTTTATACAGAGTCTAGTGTGTGTGTGTGCGTGTGTGTGTGTGTGTGTATATATATATATATATATATATATATATATATATATAGTGAGAGTTCAGTGCAGGTGGGCGGTTTTTATGAAGATATGCTTACATTTTCCCCTTGGATGACAGCGACAGAAAACAGAAAAACTTAGAGTAGCGACATGTGCTTAAGTATTGTTGGCTCTGGAGGATTTTATTTTCCATGATCTGCTGTATAGCAAGAGTACTGATCACTATGGTACTGAAACCCTGACCTTTTTTTTTTTTTTCGGTTTAGTCACCAAAAATTATCTGATGCTTCCCGTGGCCAATCATGCAAGAACTCATGCTTGAGTACTTTAGAAACTGTTCCACGGTCTACAGGCTTGACTCAGGATGTGGTTTCCACCCTGAAGCCAGGCTCAGCTGCCACTCACTTTACTTTCATAATTTAGGTTTCCTCCCTTCCAAAGTAAGACATGTATGTACCTTAAAAAGCCAGAGTTTCACAGTGAAGGGTGCCCAGCTGGCTCGGTGAGTGGAGCGAGCTACTCTTCATCTCGGGGTCCTGAGTTCAAGCCAGGTGTGGGTGTAAAGATTGCTTAAAAATAAACTCTTCTAGGGCGCCTGGGTGGCTCAGTGGGTTAAAGCCTCTGCCTTCGGCTCAGGTCATGATCCCTGGGTCCTAGGATCGAGGCCTGCATTGGGTTCTCTGCTCAGCAGGGAGCTTGCTTCCTTCTCTCTCTGCCTGCCTCTCTGCCTACTTGTGACCTCTCTCTCTGTCAAATAAATAAAATCTTTAAAAAAAATAATAAACTTTTATTTAAAAAAATTTTATAGTGGAAATCTTAGAATGAAAAATAACAGTTCCCTCAGTTCTCCTCCAGCGCAATCTGAGCATGATCCCCAGAAGCACCCACTTCCAGTTCTTCTAGCTGTTTCTTGGGCCTGTTCCCTCCGTATTTCTGGGTGATGGGCTAATACTGCTATTTCTTGATTTTTCCCATTGACTGGCTGCCCTAGAAGTCTAGGATTACTTTCTCCTGTGCCGCCTCCTCCACAAACTTATCCTCCCAACTATAGCTAGATCACAGGTTTGAGGGAAATCCGTATTCAGTATTCAATATTCATTTCTACAACCATGTGAATATCAGTCCCAAACAAGCCATATGTACTATACCATGGTTGCACTTCTTCTGGGCAACTTTTTCTTACCTCTGCATTAATAACTTCTTTGTATGCTGAGCATCTTGGTTTCACCCCACATTGCCAATGGAACCGCAAATCGCTTCTCAAAATACTCAAACCAATGCCAAATTTTTCTTAACTGTGTCCTTCCTAGAGTCCTCCTGCTTCTAATTACTCTCGTCCTTTGAATGTTAAGGGGTTTCTGCCCTGCTCTAAGAAATCAATTTATTTTAGAAATTGGTCAAGATATAAATAAAAAAAGGTATTTTAAGCTAGTTTCATCAGGACCCTGAGCATTCAGACATGAAGAAGTCTTGCTTCCTGCTCTCAACATGTTCGTTCTGGACCAAAAGTCATGAAACAGAAAGTGTGGGGATGCTTACAGACCTAGGGAATAGAGTGAGGGACAAGAGTGTGCTGTCCCACGGAAGACAGCAAGGGGTTCTGAGGCCCCTGTCTTTGGAATCAGGCAGAGCTGGGTTCGGCCTCCTCTGGGACCTCAGTTAACCACCTCAGCTCCCTTGATGCATTTCTCTGTGAATTAGATGCCCGCCCCTTCCTCCCCCACCCCCCCACTCCCCCCACCCCAGCCCACAACAGGATGTCAGAGAAGAGACGCATGAAAGCACCCAGCACCACACTGGACCCTTGAAGTGGCCCTTCAGCCTCCGCAGTCACAGAAAACCCCAGCAGATAGAATCCAGGGGTTACTTACATACCTCAGGATTGCCATTCATATTACTTGCATACTGCAATCCTCCTCTCAGAAATTGCCATAACATTTTTTTTTTTTGCCCTTCTACAGTTTTGTAACTAGAGGAAAACAAAGCTGAATTTCGCTGGAAGGTAATGACTTCATTTCAATGTGTGCCCATTTCAGAGTCCAACTCAAGTTTTGTAGGTCAGAAATTCCTTGCAGTGGTTGTGAGAAAAATACCCTCAGTAAAAACAAACAAACAAACAAAAAACCCTGATGTTTCATATTCTAAGAGAAGTATACACTTCTTCTTAAAGATCTTTTTTTTTTTTTAAGATTTATTCATTTATTTATTTGACAGAGAGAAACACAGCGAGAGAGGGAACACAAGCAGGGGGAGTGAGAGAGGGAGAAGCAGGCTTCCTGCTGAGCAGGGAGCCTGATGTGGGGCTTGATCCCGGGTCTCCGGGATCATGACCTGAGCTGAAGGCAGTTGCTTAACCAACTGAGCCACCCAGGCGCCACCAGTGGACACTTTCAATCAGCCATCAGTTAGTATTACTTGAAACTAAAGGGGCAGTTTTAAAAGGGTGACGACCCTATGGCGCCTCTGTCAGTATCCCCATCAGAGGGTCAGGCTCCAGCTGCTCACTCTCCTGCTCTTCCTCCCAAAGTCTTGGGCGTCATTCAGCAAATAGTGGTCATGTTCTCATCATATCATCGCACAGAGTTACTTTGAGTTCCGTCCCTGCTCCTCATGCTTTCAGACACTCTAAATACCTTCAAGTGTACTCTGATTTCAATAGTATTTGCTCTTTTCCGGAAGAGTTTTAAAGGATCAAGACGTTCATAAAAAGTACGAGAACCATTCCCAATGTTGTGTTTATCTATTAACATTATGCTTATTGAAATATGCAATACATGTCAGCCCTTCAAGAACACTTAGTTGTCGAACACATGTTAATATTTACCGCCTGCCACTGGCAATGAATGGTGATCGGCTCCCACAAAGGTAAGTTTCCACTGTGAGCTAGGTAGTTAAGTGTGTCTTGCTGGGATGCTCTCGAATGTAACCAGATCGTTTCGGCACAGCTCAATATACAGCACTCTCACTGTCCGCTGACAACTACTAAGTAGCAATGCCAATAATACCAACTTCTGTCTGTTCATTTGATTTTTTGTCCTTCTAAATTTAACTTTCGATACATGTAAAATGAATACATTCTCATGGAAAAGGAATCAAATCAATACAGATGACACAAAGTTCACCTTGACATCTCCCTCATCTCATCTTCCCCTAGAAATAATCCTTGCTATCAGTAGGCTCTGTAGCCGCCCAGAAATTTTCTATGTACTCACAAGCATAGATAGATAGTATGTAAACGTATACTTTATTTATTTTTTTAAAATACATCATCTTTATTTTTTCTTTCTTTTTTTTTTTTAAGATTTTTATTTATTTGACAAAGCTAAACACAGCCAGAGAGGGAACACAAGCAGGGGGGCTGAGAGAGGGAGAAGCAGGCTTCCCGCCGAGCACGGAGCCCGATGTGGGGCTCGATCCCAGGTCTCTGGGATCATGACCTGAGCCAAAGGCAGTCGCCCAACCAACTGAGCCACCCAGGCACCCCTAAACATATACTTTAACTGATTATTATACACAGTGCGTAGCACTATGCTACTTCGCTTTCCTCCATAACATTATGACGTTGAGTTCTTGTCAGCCCAAGAACAACATAGGATATTTCGGCAATTTCCCTGTGAGGGGATGTTCAGGGAGTTTTTTATTGATCAACATATAATGTATTATTTGTTTCAGGGGTACAGGTCTGTGAATCAACAGTCTTACACAATTCACAGCACTCACCATAGCCCATATCCTCCCAAGTGTCCATCACCCAGCCACTCTATCCCTCCCACCCCCCTCCACTCAAGCCACCCTCAGTTGGTTTCCTGAGATTAAGAGCCACTTATGGTTGGTCTCCCTCTCTGGTTTTGTCTTGTTTAATTTTTCCCTTCCTTCCCCTGTGATCCTCTGTCTTGTTTCTCTAATTCCTTACATCAGTGAGATCATATGATAATTGTCTTTCTCTGATTGACTCATTTCACTTTGCATAATACCCTCTAGTTCCATCCACGTTGTTGCAAATGGCAAGATTTTGGTTTTTCTGATGGCTGCATTATATTCCATTGTATATATATACCACATCTTCTTTATCCATTCATCTGTCAATGGACATCTAGGTTCTTTCCACAGTTTGGCTATTGTGGATGTTGCTGCTATAAACATTGGGGTGCATATGCCCCTTTGGATCACTACATTTGTATCTTTAGAGTAAATACTCAGTAGTGTGATTGCTGGGTCATAGGGTAGCTCTGTTTTCAACTTTTTTGAGGAACGTCCATACTGTTTTCCAGAGTGGCTGCACCAGCTTGCATTCCCATCAACAGTGTGAGAGGGCTCCCCTTTCTCCACATCCTGTCCAATGCCTGTCATTTCCTTACTGCTTAATTTTAGCCATTTTGACTGGTGTAAGATGGTATCTCACTGTGGTTTTGATTTGTATTTCCCTGATGCCGAGTGATGTTGAGTACTTTTTCATGTGTCTGTTGGCTATTTGGATGTCTTCTTTGCAGAAATGTCTGTTCACGTCTTCTGCCCATTTCTTGATTGGATTATTTGTTCTTTGGGTATTGAGTTTGATAAGATCTTTATAGATTTGGGTTACTACCCCTATACCTTATATGTCACTCGCAAATATCTTCTCCCATTCTGTCGGTTGTCTTTTGGTTTTGTTGACTATTTCCTTTGCTGTGAAAAAGCTTTTTATCTTGTGTAAGTTCCAATAGTTCATTTTTTCCCTTGCTTCCCTTGCCTTTGGCAATGTTTCTAGGAAGAAGTTGCTCTGGCTGAGGTCAAAGAGGCTGCTGCCTGTGTTCTCCTCAAGAATTTTGATGGATTCCTGTCTCACATTGAGGTCTCTCACCAATTTTGAGTCTATTTTTGTGTGGGGTGTAGGAAATGGTCCAGTTCCATTCTTCTGCATCTGGCTGTCCGGTTTTCCCAACAACATTTGTTGAAGAGACTGTCTTCTTTCCATTGGACATTCTTTCTTGTTTTGTCACAGATCAGTTGATCATAGCATTGAGGGTCCATTTAATGGGCTCTCTATTCAGTTCTGTTGATTTATGTGTCTGTTTTTGTGCCGGTACCATGCTGTCTTGATGATCACAGCTTTGTAGTAGAGCTGAAGGCAGTTTTATGTGATGCCACCAGCATTGGCTTTCTTTCCAACATCCTCTGGCTATTCAGGATCTTTTCTGGTTCCATATAAATTTTAGGATTATTAGTTCAATTTCTTTGAAAAAAGTTGATATTTTGATAGGGATTGCACTGAACATGTACATTGCTCTAGGTAACCTAGACATTTTCACAATATTTGTTCTTCCAATCCATGAGTGTGGAACATTTTTCCATTTCTTTATGTCTTCCTCAATTTCCTTCATGAGTGTTCTATAGTTTTCTGAGTACAGATTCTTTGCCTCTTTGGTTAGAATTATTCCTAGGTATGGAAACTTTTTTAAAACAATTAAATTTATTTAGATGTCATAAAACTCTTCTTTCTGTTTCTTTTTGTCAATTTTTGTTCATTTTATTTTCCTAGAAATTTATTCACCGCATTTATGTTTTTGAGTTCATTAGCATTTATTTACTCAGAGTATTCAATTAATGCCTTTCCCCCCTAGTAAGGGCTTTCAAGGAAGCTACCAAATTTTCTTTTGCCACAGTTTCTGACCAATATCTGAGCAATAAATAGCTCTACAAAGTGCTTCAAAAACATTTGTATAACTCAGCTGTTGCAAAGGAAATACCGGTTTTGTTTTAATGATTAAAGAGGTGATTGCAGTTTAAACAATCTCACTGGGAAACTAGTATTGCCAGTGAACGCTGGAAAAGACTTGGGAGTAGAAGCTGGAACCCCTATAATTTCTTCATTGCCCTTTTATTTCCAGAGTCTACCCAAATATGACTCAGTGATTGTATATTATTGATTTATTTTACTGAAAGTATAATTAATATACAATGTTAAATTAGTTTCAGATGTGCAACATAATGACTCAAAACTTCTGTATATTACTCATTACTCTCCATAACAAGTGCAATCTCTGTGTGTCACTGAGCAGCAGTAGTACAATATTATTGACTTCATTCCCTCTGCTATATTTTTATCTCCATGGCTTATTTATTTTAGAACTGGAAGTTTAGGGACGTCTGGGTGGCTCAGTTGGTTGAGCCACTGCCTTCGGTTCGGGTCATGATCCTGGAGACCCGGGATCGAGTCCCGCATGGGGCTGCCTGCTCGGCGGGAAGCCTGCTTCTCCCTCTCTCACTCCCCCTGTTTGTGTTCCCTCTCTGGCTGTGTTTCTCTCTGTCAAATAAATAAAATCTTAAAAAAAAAAAAAAAAAAGAACTGGAAGTTTATACCTCTTTAGCCCCTTTATCTATTTTATTCATCCCCCGCCCACCTACCTTCCCTCTGATAACCAATAGTTCTTTGTATTTAAGAGTCTGGTTTTGTTTTACTTTTTAGATTCTACATATAAGTGAGATTATATGGCATTTTACTTTCTCTGATTTATTTAACTTAGCATTATACCCTCTAAGTCCATCCATGTTGTCACAAATGGCAAGATGCCATTCTTTTTATGGCCACGTAATATTCCATTGTGTGTATTTACCATAGTTTATTTAGACATTCATCTATCAGTGGACGCTTGGGTTGCTTCCGTGTGTTGGCTATGGTAAATAATGCTGTAATCAATAATCGTATCTTTTTGAATTTGTGTTTTCAGTTTCCTTGGGTAAATTTGCAGTAGTAGAATTACTGGATCCTATGGTAGTTCTATTTTTAATATTTTTTCAAAGAATTTATTTATTTGAGTGCCTGGGTGACTCAGTCGGTTAAGCATCTGCCTTTGGCTCAGCCTGATCCCAGGGTCGTAGGATCAAGTCCCGTATCAGACTCCCTGCTCGGCAAGAAGCCTGCTTTTGTTCCCTCTTTAGCTGTGTTTCTGTCAAATAAATAAATACAAGCTTAAAAAAAGATTTTATTTATTTGAGAGAAAGAGAACACAAATGGGAGGAGGGGCAGAGGAAGAGGGACAAGGAGCCTTGCCACTGAGCAGGGAGCCTATGTGGGGCTCGATCCCAGGACCCTGAGATCAGGGCCTGAGCCAAAGGCAGGGGCTTAACTGATGGAGCCACGCAGGTGCCCCCTATTTTTAATTTTTTTGAGGAAACTACAATGTTTTCTGCAATGGCTACACCAGTTTACATTCTTACCAGTAGTGCAAAGTTTTGTTTTTTTTTTCCTCCGTATCTTTACTAACACTTGTTATTTCTTGTCCTTTTGATTCTAGCTATTTTTTTTAAGATTTTTTAATTTATTTATTTGACAGAGAGAGATCACAAGTAGGCAGAGAGAGCAAAGGAAGCAGGTTCCCTGCCGAACAGAGAGCCTGATGCGGGCCTAGATCCCAGGGCCCTGATATCATGACCTGAGCTGAAGGCAGAGGCTTTAACCCACTGAGCCACCCAGGCGCCCTGATTCTAGCTATTCTGACAGGGAATATTTTGATTTGCATCAAATCACAATTTGGCAATCAATGATGTTGAGAATATTGTCATGTGTCTGGCCATCTGTATGTCTTCTCTGGAAAAATGACTATTCAGGTCCTTTGCCCATTTTTAAATTGTCTTCTTTGTTTCTTTGGTATTGATTTCTCTAAGCTCTTTATATATTTTGGATGTTAACCCCTTATGGGATATATCATTTGCAAATATCTTTTCCCATTCAATAGGTTGCCTTTTCATTATGTTAATGGTTTCCTTCCCAGTGCAAAGGTTTTTTGTTTAACTGTAGTCTCCAATAGTTTATTTTTGCTTTTGTTTCCTTTGCCCAAGGAGACATATCTAGAAAAATGCTGTTACAGCCAATGTCAGAGAAATTACTGCCTATATTTTCTTCTGGGAGTTTTATGGTTTCAGGTCTCAAGTTTATGTGTTTAATCCATTTGAGTCTATTTTTGTGTATAGTGTTAGAAAGTGGTCCAGTTTCATTTTTTTACATGTACCTATACAGTTTTTCCAGCACCATTTATTGAAGAGACTTTTTCCTATTGGATGTTCCTTGCCTCCTTTGTCATAGATTAATTTACTATGAAAATGTGGGTTTATTTCGGGGCTCTCTGTTCTGTTCCATTGATCTATACGTCTGTTTGTATGCTGGCACCCTACTGTTTTGATTATTGAAGCTTTGTAGTAATCTAAATACATTTGTACACTTGATTTTCACCAAAAGGTCAAGAAGTGATAACCTGGGATTGTGATTATCTACAGCTTTGTTGTTTTTTTCCCTCAAGATTGCTTAGGCTATTTGGGATCTTTTGTGGTTCCATACAAATTTTTAGTGTTTTTGTTCTGGTTAAATGAAAAATGCTGTTGGTATTTTGATAGTAATTTTATTGAATCTGTAGATTGCTTTGAGTAATATGGATTTCTTAACAATATTCTTCTAATTCATGATCATGGAACACCTCTCCATTTGCTTGTATCATTCACTTTCTTTCACCAGTATCTTTTAGCTTTCAGAGTACAAGTCTTTCACCGTCTTGGTTAACCTTATTCCTAGGTAGTTTATTATTTGTGGCACAATTGTAAATGGGATTGCTCTCTTAATTTGTCTTTCTGCTTTGTTCAAAATTAGTGTGTAAAAATGCAACAGATTTCTGTATATTGATTTTGCATCCCACAAATTTACTGAATTCATTCATCAGTTCTGGTAGGTTTTTTGGCGGGGTCTTTAGAGTTTTCTATTATAAAGTGTCATGTCATCTGCAAATAGTGACATTTTCACCTCTTAAGAATTGAGTACCTTTTATTTCTTTTCCTTATCTGATTGCTGCAACTTGGACTTCCAGTATCATGTTAAATAAAAGTAGTTACAGTGTACATCCATATTGTGTTCCTAATCACCATTAAGTATGATGTTAGCTGTGGGTTTTTCATATATGTCCTTGATTATGTTGAGATATGTTCCCTCTAAACCTATTTTGCTGAGTTTTTATCATGAATGGATGTTGTATTTTGTCAAATGCTCTCTTATGCATCAATCAGGATGATCACCTGGTTTTTATCCTTTCTTCTGTTAATAGAGTGTATCATGTTAATGGTAAAAATTGAACTACCCTCACATCCCTGGAATAAATCCTACTTGATCAAGTGAATAACTTTTAAGATGTATTATTGGATTCCATTTGCTAATATGTTTTTTTATGGGGTTTTTGTTTTTTTAAAGATTTTATTTGACAGAGAGAAACACAGCCAGAGAGGGAACACAAGCAGGGGGAGGGAGAGAGGGAGAAGCAGGCTTCCGGCCAAGTAGGGAGCCCGATGTGGGACTCGATCCCCGGTCTCCAGGATCATGACCTGAGCCGAAGGCAGTCGCTTAACCAACTGAGCCACCCAGGCGCCCCCATTTGCTAATATGTTGTTGAGGGTTTTTGCATCTATGTTCACCAAAGATATTGGTTTATGGTTTCCTTTCTTTCTTTCCTTTTTTTTTTTTTTTTTTTTTTTTTTTTTTTTTTTTTTTTACTATCTTTGACTGGTTTTACTATCATGGTAATGCTAATCTCAATGAATGAAAAGAATGGATTTAGAAGTTCTCCTTTCTCTTCCTTTTTTTTTTTTTTTTTTGAATAGTTTAAGAGTAGGTATTAATTCAAGGCACCTGGGTGGTTCAGTTGGCGGAGCCTCTGAATCTTGATGTCAGCTCAGGTCATGATCTCATGGGTCATGAACCCCTAGTAGGGCTCCATGCTCAGAGAAGGTGTGCTTGAGATTCTGTCCCTCTCCCTCTGCCCCTCCCCAAATTTGCACACGTGTTCACATTCTCTCTCTCTTAAATAAACAATAAATCTTTTAAAAATAGATATTAACTCTCCTTTAAATCTTTGGTAAGATTCACCTGTGAAGACATCTGGTCCTGGTCTTGATTACTGATTCAGTTTCATAGCTGGCACTCAGTCTGTTTGAATTTTCTATTTCTTCCTGACTCAGTTTTGGTAGTCTCTATGTTTCTAGGAATTTATCCATTTCTTCCATATTGTTCAATTCGTTGGCATATAATTTTTCATAATATTCTCTTATAATCCTTTCTGTGGTGTTATTTCTCCTTCATATTTGATTTTATTTATTCTAGTCCTCTTTTTTCTTATTGAATCAAGCGAAAGGTTTATCGGTTTTATCTTTTCAGAGAACAAACTCACAGATTCATTGATCTTTTCTATTTTTTTTAGTCTCTATTTCAGGGGTACCTGGATGGCTCAGTCAATTGAGCCACCCGCCTCTGGGCTCCAGCCGCGATCTTGGGGATGTGGGACTGATCCCCATGGCAAGCACCGTTTTAGGCTCTGCGCTCAGCACACAGTCTTCTTGAAATTCTTTCCCTCTCCCTCTGCCCTCCCACCCTCGCTCGTTCTCTCTCTAAAATAATTTTTTTAATTAACTAAAATAAAAGTCTCTATTTCAGGGGTGCCCATCTGGCTCAATTGGTAGAGCGTACAACTCTTAATCTCAGAGTCCTGAGTTCAGGTCCCACGTTGGGCATGGAGGCATGGAGCCTACTTAAAATTTCAAAAGAAATCATAATTAAAGTCTCTACTTCATTTATTTCTCCTGTAATCTTTATTAGTTCGGTTAATGTCTTTTTTAAAAAACAAGATTTATTTGAGAGAGAAAGAGAGAGGACGAGAGGAAAAGGGAGAGAGAATCCGAAGCACACTCCATGCTTAGTCTGGAGCTTGATGTGGGGCTCCACCCCATGACCCTAAGATCACAACCTCAGCTGAAACCATGAATCAGTTGCTTCGTTGACTGTACCACCCAGGTGTCCCTCTGTTTTTAAATTTTTCATTTTTGTTTTAAGTAAGCTCCACACCCAATGTGGGGCTTGAACTGAGGACCCTTGCATTAAGAGTCCCCTACTTCACTGACTGAGCCAGCCAGGTGCCACCCAGTTACTGTCCTCTTAATCTGTCCCTATAATTTAGTATTTTTGCATTCAATTTTTAAATTATACTTGATTTCTTCTTTCTTGGTCAATGTCCTCAAAGTTAAGTTATCCTTTTCAAATAATCAATTTTTGACTAAATTTTAAAACATTCCTATTACTTTCTTTCAGCTCATCGAAGGTTTATTCTATTGCTTTTGTTCTATCTTTAAAATGGAGTGTTTTTTAGAATTTTCAGCTCCTCTGTTTCTCTAATACAGATGTTTGAGGTTAAACATCTTGTTAGGTCCTGTCTTGCTGCATCCTGTAACTTTTGATACTTTTTGTTATTATAGAGATCTAAGCTTTTAAAAATTTCATTATTTTTCACCTATGAATTAAGAGGTGTTTTAAAATTCCTAAACGTGTTTTCCATCTAACTTTTTATCTGCTAAATAAACTGTTGTGAATGTTTTCATCTTAGACTAGTTTTGCCTGTTGTACAAATTTGTGTCAATTGTTCAGGTTTTACGTATGTACTTTCTTATTCATCTTCCCTTCAGCATTATCAATACATTGATCCATGCTGTTGATTGAAAGAGTTCATTCCTTTTTATTACTAAGTAGCATTCTATCGCATGAATATAACACAATTTGTTGATACATTGACTGTTGATGGATATTCGTGGGTTTTTTTTTTCCATTGTTAGCCTTTTTTTTTTTTTTTTAAAGAAATCTCTATACCCAACATGGGGTTCTGAACACATGACCCTGAAATTAAGAGCCAGCTGGTGGCCCTCTAGTGTAAGCAATTGTTAATAGCTATCAACATTTTTTTTTTTAAAGATTTTATTTATTTGACTGAGAGAAACACAGCCAGAGAGGGAACACAAGCAGGGGGGGTGAGAGTGGGAGAAGCAGGCTTCCCGCTGAGCAGGCAGCCCGATGTGGGACTCGATCCCGGGTCTCTGGGATCATGATCTGAGCCGAAGGCAGTCACTTAACCAACTGAGCCACCTAGGCGCCCCTCAACATTTTTTTTAAAACAAGTTTTTCCATTGACTGTTTTAATTTCTCCTGAAGAACATGGAAATGCTGGATTGAGGAACTATTCTGCCTTTAATTTACAAGGAATTGCAAAAATCTTTCCAAAATGATGTTATTTTACATTCCCACCAACATTGTTTCTTTTTTTTTTTTTTTTTAAAGATTTTAATTATTCATTTGAGAGAAAGAGTAACAGAGCAGAGCTGGGGAGGAGAGGGAGAAGCTGGCTCCCCATTGAGCAGGAAGCCAGACATGGGCCTCCATCCCAGGACCCCAAGATCATGACCCAAGTCAAAGGGAGATGCTTAATGTACTGAGCCACCCAGGTGCCCCTCAACTTTGGGCTTGTTTGTGCCAATGTTTAGTGTTAACATCTTTTGAATTCTGTCTGTTCTACTGAATGTAAGTAGTATCTTCTAATTTAAATTTGTGCTTCCATGATGAGTAGTGCATTTAGTGGTTATTCGTGTTGTCAGGTATTCAGGATTTTTGCCTGTTTTAAAATTGGATTGTTTGCTTTTATTATTGAGCTGTAATTCTGTATTCTGGACACAAGTCCTTTGTCAAGCACACAATTTGTGACTATTTTCTCCTAGTCTGAGGCTTGCCTTTTCATTTCCTTAATGGTCTCTTTTGATAAACATTGAGTTTTTTATTTGAAGTCTAATCCATTGTTTCCTTTACGGTTATCTGATGCCAATCCCCAAATGAAGAGTATGTCCTTCATGCTGTCTTCAAAAAAGTTTTTGGTTTTAGCTTTCACACTTACATCTATACGATGTTTGCAATGAGGTGTAGCGGGTCAGGGTTTTTTGTTTTAATGGATATCCAGTTGTCACAGAGCCATGTCTTAAATACTTTCTACATTAAATTGCTTTGGTACCTCTGCCAACATTCAGTTGACCACATAGTGTGTGTAGGTGTATATCTAAGCTCTTTATTTTTCTTCTCCTTATGCTGTTTTCAACTACCATAGTTTTATAGTGAAACTAAATTCAATAGTATCATCCAGCTTTGTTATTCTTAAAGATTACTTTGACTACTTTAGGTCCTTTGTATTTCCATGTTAATTGTAAATCAATTTGCTCTTGCTATTTATCTCAGGTTTTTTGTTTTTGTTACTCTTTTCCCACCTTTGGTTAACCAAATATTTCAATGTTCCATTTTTATTTGTGTAAGCAGCTCTACCTATGTCTTTGCATCTTTACTGGATGCTGTAGGGATTATAATGCCCATCTCTAATTTATTACAATCTACTAAGTATTAAACGTTATTTTTTTACACTTTAAGATTTATGAACCTCCCAATAGTACAGTTCTGTTTAGCCACACCCTCTGTAATACAACTCTAGACAACAGGTCCTTTTAGGTAACTGAAACTAGGTAGTGTACTGAGAGATTTTTTTATTTTTGCTCCTTAAGCCAGTATACAGGCTTTGGAATAAATTGCACAGAAGCTAAGGAAATAGAGGTTTGACCAAAACACTTAATATTATTCAAATTCTTTGTTCAGTTTAAAGATTTTCTAGGGGTGCCTAGCCGGCTTAGTTGGAAGAGCATGCAACCCTCAAGGCTATGAGTTTGAGCCCCATGTTGGGTGTTACTTTAAAAAAAAAAAAAAAGAAACTTGATCTAGAGAATCTTTATTTTTAAATTTTATTCATCTATGCATCCAGTAACAGACCATTAACTGACAGTGAATTGTGCAAACCTCTTCTCGTCCTTCCTTCCAAAGCAAGAAAAAACCAGAGGGGCGTGTTTGGAAACATTTTAATAATCACTGAAGTTTCATTTTCTCCCTGCTTCAGTCACTACCAAGATATTAACAATTCTGGAAATAATCTGAGAGACTTGCAGTTAAAGGGACCCAAACCCAATGACCTCAGCTATATGACAGTGTCTGAAATAGGTGTCTGAAATAGTCACAGTACTCTACTGGGTTGTTTAGAACATTTTAATTTCCTGACAGCAAACAGAACTGTTTGGAGAAACCCACCATTTGCTTGGATCTATGTCTGGAACACAGCACTACTGCTTCACATGGGCAGTTTCACTGAGTGTTCCCAACCCCAAAGCAAGCAGGAGCCCCATCTTTTAGCTGAGTAAGCAGGGTAATAGTTAGTCTGGGAAACTGCTCAAATATACATCAGCACTTGGTTTCCAAACCTATGTGTATTGGTTTAGGTCTTTCTAGATCCACAGTCTGCATTCTTAACACACCTACACATTATGGCTAGAAGGGGTAAAAGTGGATGGGAACTCACAGAAGATGCCCTTTAACCTAGTTTTGTGATTAAAAGCAGTGAGGAGGTTGGCAATTCACTTGTATTCCATGCAGGAAACTTAAAGTCTGACAAGAAGGAAAAAAACCTAAAAAACAACTGTAAAAAAATAAAGTTTTGGGTCATACTAAGGCAAAAAGTCTAAAGGTAAACTAACTTAATAAGGGCATAATTATAACAATAAGCAGAATAATGAACCTGCATTTCTGAGAATTGACATTACATTCAGAGAAGCATTAAAAAACATGGAGAAGTACATGTTTAACAAAATTTGGTTGTTATGTGTATGTTGAAGGGAAAGTCACATAACACATCATGTTTCCCCTTAGCTATATCAAGTTCATGAGATTTCTTCCTCCAAAACAGTTCAATAGATTTATGTTAAAAGACAACATGTGTATTGAAAGTAGCAATTTTATTTGAGTTAAAATTATTTACAAAAACCCAAAGACATACTTCATGAAACTGGTACAAACTATTTTTTTTCCTGCCGTTGGCTTTTGCTCCAAAGATCACAGCTGAGAAATACTGTATAAAATAAAAATAGGATTGGATTCAGAAAAGTACTCTACCATTCTAATTTCCAATTGGTAGTATTTACAGAAATATTTACAATGGAAAAAAAGGTTACTTTAAAACTTTAATTTGCAAGTCAGCCTCAAGTACCCTAAAATGCAGAGTTCTCTGAGGGTTAAAAACACACAAATGCACTGCAGCTGGTGAGGTGATTTCTCCCCCACCACCCCCCACCAAAGTCTGCATCTCTATCAGTGCTTGACAATTAGTTATTATTTAAAAAACAAAACAAAACAAAAAACTGTTAAACACTGAGGTAAATCAATTCTCAAATGATTACCAGTGTAACAGAAAAATGTAGTTCGCCCTGATTGTTCTCATCCAAATATTTTGTAATATTCTTTACCATCTGTCACAAGTCCGTTTTTACCAAAAATCTGTTTTTCCTAAATCCAATGATTAATAAATATCAATGCACTTTAAAATTATTAAACAAAATATAACTAATTAAATTGTATGAATATAATTTATTGATATACTTTTAAAAGTTTGCTAAGCTACCTTTTATACTCAGGGCAAATAAAACCTCAATCTTTCCCAAGTTACACTGGCATAACTATGCTGTTAAAAGGTGATGGGTGGGGGTTGGGTGGGTAGGAAGAAGAAAACAATTTGCCTAGAATCAGTTACTTCCTTATAGATTTCCCAACAATCTGCATTATCAAAAATAGGAAGACAATAGAAGGCAGCCACTGCATTTAAAAAAAACATTACAGCTGGCACTGATACAAGAGCCCCGATTTGTCACTTTATACAAGGAAATAACAAAGTCTAAATGAGTAACAATTAGACTTTTAGCTATTTTCCTCAATACACACCAAACTAATATTTTTATGGCTTCAAGTTTTACAAATCCAATGAAGAAACATGATATAACTACCTGAAAGGTATTTAAAAGTATTAATGAAAGAGATCTCTGGAAAGCCTGTATTCAGGCCCTATCAACAACAAAAAAAAAGTTTAACCAGTGGTCTGAACAATAATTAACACAAGATAAAGATCTGCAATGTTGTGAAATTAAATATATAAAATGTTTTGTGTTCCATGACTGTTTTCCAAACACACTGTTCTATGAACTAAGAATCTGAATGAAAAAAAGGATCTTCTCTGAACCAGCAATTTAAGGCTTTGCGTTTATGCATTTGATCCTGTCACTCTATAGAAGAATATACACATTATCTGGAAACATGAATTCCACATTGGTGTTTTAGCTTCCTTATATTTACTGTACTGAACATTAGAAAATATATCTAGAGAGTCCTCCCTCAAAACGTACTGTTTCAAGAGCTTCCTCTAGCGTTATGCTGAAACTACCCTGGGTTTGTCTGCTTTGCTTCGTCCGTTACAGGGCACATCATCTAACATAATACTCCCTCAAACTGGTGTTGGTTTTCTTGTGTCTACAGCTACAACTCATCATGGTACGATAATATGGTCATGGTCTCAAAAGTGAAAAATAGTTCAACCCAAACCAAATCAAAAATAAAAAAATATACTATTAATCCCTTGTGTCTTTGGATTCCATCTAATTTTAAATATAGACAGTAGTTTAGGGAACAACAACGAAAAAAATTCACAAAATTATTAAAAGCTTTATTTATGATTGGAATCATTCAACAAAAAAGCAAAAGCAAATGAGCCTGAAAAAGGAACTAAGCTGTTGTCTAGAATGTCCTCAAAACATTCAATACCTCAGTAGCGAAGCTGCCTTTGCACCTGGCTGGCATGACAACAGTGGCTCAACATACACAGCAGTTGCACTAACAGCAGCACAAATTTTCCCCTTAAAACTTGCCCAGAATAAAGCAAGAGAACAAGGGGAGAGTATAAACTCTGCCAAAGTAAGTATATTTAAATACTGCATGGAATTGTTAACAGCCTGAACCTTTTCCCTCATTTTTGATAGTTGCAGATTGATGTAGTAACTGTCATTTAGCAAATGCAGAATGCATGACGAAGAAATCAGGTGGCCTTAAAAATCCAAACATGAATGATACTGATGAATGTTCTTGGTATATCTTCAAGGACTTCTTTCATGACTTTTCTTTGTCTAAGAATAGTTCCAGCATTACCAAGCACCTGAAGCAAAGGTAAAGTAGCTAGCAATGTTCCAAGTATTCAATCACCCTAGAGATAGATTTCTGGCCTGTGGTTCCAACAGCACACTGAAGGAAGGGTGGAAAGGGGGAAAGAGGAAGTAACAGTTAATATTTAACAAATTTGAACAAGCATCAAATCAAAGCTTAAATTTCTTAGCTTCACTAAGCTGAACACTATGAATCAAAACACTAAGATTAAACTGGCTTTGGTCACTGTTAATTATTATGGCCAAATATATTAATATTCTATTATATTAAAACACATCACAAGAAAATCCCTTTTTGCTTCTAGTCACAAAGACCATATAGTATTTTAATTTCTATGGTCATCAATGCATCATATTTATGACCACAGAAGCTGCAATAGAAGCTACTTACAGTAAGATTCATGAAGCTCAAGAATTTTTTGAGCATCTCTGTCATTATTGAAAAGTCTCCTTCTGGTAGATATTCTCGCACAGTGGTCACATTGATCTGAGAAAAGAGATCAAAGAAATATTGGTCAGGTGACAGCAAACAGGAGTTTGCACCCTGCATTGTGTTGGTTTTGGCACATACCTTCTTCCAAACTTCTACAAGGTCCTTGAACTCCTTGTTTAAAATGCCATTTCCTTTTCCACCCTCCTAAACTCTGCTTATGTGTGTGTGTCTGTCCATTCCCTACTCCACCCCATGCTCAGAAAGGTAAAACTGGCAAAAGCTACACCTGTATCTGTATCTACTTTTGTAAATATACAGAAAAAGAACAAAATGCACTGTTGAGTGTATGTGTCTTGGGATGCGAAGCTTTGCCAAGAAAATAAGGGGAAAATTGAGACTGTATTTGGGTGCTCATGGAATATTAAAAATCATGTTCCTATGTAGGCTGGGAACTAACCAGATCTTTCCAAAGATACCTAGTTTCATGAGAGAATGTCAGAAATGCCAGGAAAGGACATTACTATATATATGGACATTACTTTATAGACAATACTTTTCATTACTGTCCTTTCCTGGAATATATAATCTGACTAAGCCACCCAGGCACCCCTCCCTCTCCTTTAAAAAAGATTCTTGTCAGTATACTTTTGAAATGATAAAATAGCATTAATACAGTTTCAGAAAAGATCTAATAAATGTTACAAAGTAACCATATGCTAATTACATAACATCAATCAGAAAAGATCTAATAAATGTTACAAAGTAACCATATGCTAATTACATAACATCAATCACCCATATTCTAAGTGAGCCACCTTCCCACCAAAAGCCATTACCTGTCCCCAATGTGACATGAGAGTACAAATTTACTCCTACTGAGTTAACACTGCAGCTAAAATACACAGATTTTACAAAATATACTGGAGTGGTGAATGTTATGAGGGCAATCCTGGTGGAAACTACACAGCTAAAGGAAAGCTGGTTTTAAGAATGCCTTCAAATAATTTCCAGGAAGACATCATGATGGTAGGAAGAGCAATAGCTACGGCAGCTATGAAGGCTGCTCAGAAGAGAAGTGCATTGCTATGATACAAAATAATGAATAGACTCAAGATTTTGAGTGAAACCCTCAATAATCAAACACTTTTCTATCACTATAATATTCTCTACAGAATGCAACATACAGTGGCTAGGGCATGGCAAGGGAAGCCATAGCAAGTGTTTTTAAACAGAGAAAACAGTAGGTGCAAAAAGAAAAAATGAGAGGGGCTCTTTCAGAAAAGCATACAAGTCAATCTCAGATTTGTGAGTTTATTTAAATAAACTTAAAAGAAAAAAAATGAGAAATGGCAAGGCTTATTTGGGAAATTTAGAAAATATCCAATGCGAATGACAGATTTAGAAAAACTGGAAGCAATTTTAACAATTTTTCTTGTAGCAGTAAACAAAGTAATGATTCCCTAAATGATGGTAGGCCAAGAAAGACTGGTGAAGCGGAGTGATCAGATGTGTTCTTTGGAAAATTAGCTGTGGTGGCACTGTCCAAGATTTCAGGAATGAAGTCAAGAGAGCAGAAAAGACAAAGACCAATGAGGACTGACTACTGCGGTGCACCAATGGATGTTATAAGGGCCATCCCAATGGAAACTACACAGCTTCCATTCGGAAGATGATGCATCGATGATGCATCCCCTGGGCTTCCTAAGCCTGCAGCCCTTTACCATAAAGCAGCCTTTTATTATAGTACAACCACCTGCTTTCTCGTCTCTCTTCCATTTACACATTCAGCAAACCAATTTCCTTTACAATCTGTGTATCAACTGGTTTTGGGGGGTTAATCATAATGACCACCCCAAGGCAATAAAAAGGCATCTACAGTTCTACGAATTCACAACACTGCCCAGAACTTAAGGACCTTATGATCTCTTTAGAGAAGAGAGATACAGGTGAATAGGAATTTATATGACAAAAATGGCCAAAGATAAATCACGTGCTAGTACCATAAGCTTAATATCTACACCCACTATTTAAGAAAGAACATTACTGAAACTAGGGTGTGTGCAAACAGAATAACTAAAAAAATCATTAAATTGAAATAGTATGCCCACTGTTTTTTTAGAGACCTACCTCCCTCTTTCCTTTTGCTTGATGCATATTTTATTTGCCCTTAAAATCTCTGAAATTAAGGAAATAAGGAAAAGGACTGAGCTGAAAAGATTCCAGGAAAGGGGATAAAGACCCCGCAGGCCTCCACAGCCATAATGAGACTCTAGTCTTGTTCTTGAAAGCCATGGCACCAGCAAGGGCCACAGTGGAGCAGGCTATTATGCATTTAGATCAGAGCTTAACTATAATATAAATATGGAAGACAGGGAGTCAGAAAAACAACACAAAAGAGAAGCTAATAACCTTTTCACTACAGAACAGACTTCCATTCTTGCCTCCTGAATGCCCTTGGCTCCTAAGGAAAAGCACCTCCTTTTCATTTTAAAATCTGGCTCTTCCACTAGACCTTTCCCTTAAAAGTCCTCCCAATGACTAATCCCAACAGCCAGAACTATCCACTTCTGTGCTAACTCAGCCCCACCAACTGGACACTAATACTTCTAGTTAAATCATCATAATCTAAATCTCACATAGTAATCCTATTTTCCCTGCCAGTAAGTGGTTCAAACAAAAGCCATTATGAGCCAATGCTGGCCAAGATAAGGGGAAGTCTACTTGGTACAGTGGGTGTGGAGGATCCTAGGAGGAAAAAAGCATTACTCTTAAAAAGAAACAGACATGAAGAGGGCACCTTCTTCTGTTGAGCATTATTTAACTAGATGAGACATTCCACCAGAGCCAGCATGGGGTCAGGAAGAGACCTAGCACTAGACAACATGCAGAGGACAGTACGGTTTAAAGATCCCGGAGTCCTTGATAGTATCACTGACTTAAGCCAGCCGAACGTAGGTTTTATATTAGGCTTTTACTTCAACAAAACCCTTGTAAATCGATTTGTTCATCACTCAAAAAATAAAAACCAATTACTCCTGTTTTGGAATGTACCTTTAAAATCACCAAATTAAAAAAATAATAAGTTTACCAAACATATGAAAGCTTTAAAATGAGGGAGAAAATAAAGTAATACATAGGTTAATTAGGTAATGGTATAAAGTTGTCATAATGGAATCTTTCTAAGACACATAAAACAATACTGAACTATTACTTACTGGACTCTCCTGGCAGAGACACCCAAGAAGTAGTGCTGTGTATGAGGCCACAATGCAATCCTCCATGTGTTTGCCAGCATGCTGAAGGGCTGAGAATATTTAAACACAAAACTGTAACAGTGTGTCACCAAAACAAAAACAAAACAAAACAAAACAACCCGACCCAGAACACCAACAATTCTGTTAGTTATCTTTCCTTCAGAACTCCTTAAACATTGAGACGGGGCTAGGAAAATGGGATATCCACACAAATTAACAAAAAATTATGCAAATCGAAGAGGGACCTTAATATAAGCACAAAACCCATAAAACTCTTAGACAAAAATAAAGGACTAAATCTCTATGACCTCGGGTTAGGCAACGGCTTCTTAGATACCACACCAAAACCAAAAGTGACAAACTTCAATAAACCAAACATCAAACTTAAAACTTTTGTGTTTCAAAAGACACCATCAAGAAAGTGAAAAGGCAATGGAGATATATAAATGATCAATAAGCACGTGAAAACATGCTTGACACCATTTATTCAACAGGGAACTGCAAATCAAGTGACATATACCTTCACACACACTAGGATGGCTAAAATAAAAAAGACAAATAACTTTGTATGGATTTGGAGAAACCAGAACCCTTATACATGGCCAGTAGGAATATAAAACAAAGCAGTCATTTTGGAAAAGAGTATGGTAGTTCCTTAAGATGTTAAACACTGAGTTAACAAATAATCCAGCACTTTCACCCAAGAGAAGTGAAAATACATGTTCAGGGGCGCCTGGGTGGCTCAGTTGGTTGGGCGACTGCCTTCAGCTCAGGTCATGATCCCGGAGTCCTGGTATTGAGCCCCACATCGGGCTCCCTGCTCAGCGGGAGGCCTGCTTCTCCCTCTCTCACTCCCCCTGCTTGTGTTCCCTCTCTAGCTGTATTTCTGTCTGTCAAATAAATAAATAAAATCCTAAAAAAAAAAAAAGAAAAGAAAAAAAAATACATGTTCATACAGAAACTTGGTACATGAATGCTATGTCACAGCAGCATCATTCTTAAGAACCACAGGTGGGGGGCGCCTGGGTGGCTCAGTTGGCTAAGCGACTGCCTTCAGCCCAGGTCATGATCCTGGAGACCTGGGATCGAGCCCCACATTGGACTTTCTGCTCAGCAGGAGGCCTACTTCTCCCTCTCTCAGTCCCTCTGCTTGTGTTCCCTCTCTAGCTGTGTTTCTCTCTGTCAAATAAATAAATAAAATCTTTAAAACAAAACAAAACAAAACAAAAAACCACAGGTGGATGGGCGCCTGGGTGGCTCAGTGGGTTGAGGCCTCTGCCTTCGGCTCAGGTCATGATCCTGGGATTGAGGCCCGCATCGGGCTCTCTGCTCACAGTAGGGAGCCTGCTTCCTCCTCTCCCTCTGCCTGCCTCTCTGCCTACTGGTGGTCTCTCTCTCTGTCAAATAAATAAATAAAATCTTAAAACAAAACAAAACAAAAAAAACCCATAGATGGATACAACCGGAACATCCATCAACTGATAACTAGATAAAGTGTGGTATATACCTACAATGGAGTATTTGGCTAAAAAAAGGAATTAAGTACTAAAGACATGTTACAACATGAATGAACCCTAAAAACATGAGACAGTCACAAAGGGCTACATATTATTCCATTTACATAAATGTCCAGAAAAGGCAAACCCAGAGATAGAATTAGTGGTTGCCACTGGCCGGGGCGGTGGTAGTGGGTAATGGCTGCTAAATGGATATGGGGTTTCTTTTGGGGTTGATGAAAATGTTCTGAAATTCCACAGTGGTGATTGTTGCACAAATCTGTGAATGTACTGAAAACTATTCAATTGTTCACTTTAAAAGGGTGAATTTTACCTTGTTATGAATGAACAATGGTCCCACTCCTTGCATATGCTGAGCTCCTAACCTCCAGTACTTCAGGGTATGACTACACTTGGACAGGGTGTTTAATTAAAGAGGCAGTTTAAATGAGGTCACTGGGGTAGAGTCCTAGTCTGTCTGCCATCCTCGTAACAGGAAATTAGAACAAAGATATACGCAGAGGGAAGATATCTAAAAAGATGGCCATCTACAATCCAACCTTGGAGAGACAAGCGTGAGACCAACCCTGACATGCTGATCCTCCAGAACTATGAGGAAATCCACATCTATAGTTTAAGACACTCAGTCTACAGTTCTTTATCACAGCAGTCCTCACAAGCTAACACCCCAATAGAGCCATTATTTAAAAAGACTGCTAAGCAACCAAAAATATGATGCCAAAGGAAATGTGAAGATGGAACAGCAATTTCTTAGAATATTAGAACTAACGGCATCAGTGGAAAGTGGGCATAAGAGAAAGAGACTAGGCTCAGGAAAAGACATTTGCTGGGACTTGCTTCCTAGCTTGGTTGAGGCTAAACATATTACCCACTCTCATAACCTGGGTGACAAAGGCTATCCTGCAGTACTTGCATAAACAGTAAATCTAATACCAGTTGCTGACAAGAGATAATAAATGTAATGTCTCTGTCAGTGTATTCCTTACTGCGCTTGCAAGCTACCACATATATTTGAGAACTAGTACTGTAATTTATGATAATAGATCTCAATTTATAAAATGAGGTTCATACAAGAATCAAAATTTCAAAACTGTAAAAACCTTTAGGCGTCCTATTCTTCAACCACTCTCTTTTCAGATGATAAAGAAAGGCCAGCGCAGGAAGGAAAGGCAGACCTTTCCTGTATTGCACGTGTGCCTTCCTCACTGCTAGGAAGCCAGCAGAGAACTCCTATAAGCACTGAAATACTAAAGCTTGTCTTGCACTGAACTAGAGAGGCCATAAAGTAACAGCAAGATTATGACAACACATGAATTAAAAATGTTTCAGAGGGGGCGCCTGGGTGGCTCAGAGGGTTAAGCTTCTGCCTTCGGCTCAGGTCATGATCTCAGGGTCCCGGGATCGAGCCTCACATCGGGCTCTCTGCTCAGCAGGGAACCTGCTTCCCCCTTTCTCTGCCTGCCTCTCTGCTGACTTGTGATCTGTGTGTGTCAAATAAATAAAAATCTTTAAAAAAAAAAATGTTTCAGAGGAAGAAAACATTCTGAATTTGAATACATAACTTAAAATAAATGTACCTTTATTGAGGTCAAGTTCTTCATCATCCTCCTCCTTCTTATGTTTCTCTTCTGTACCATCTGTCTTTTCAGTTGATACCCACTGTATTTCTCCACTTGTCTCTTGCCACTCTCCACTCTTATCATGCTGAGTGGTGGGAGCATCTTTGATCAATTCATCTGTTTTACTTTCTGCCAACTGGGCTGCTCGTTCTCGCTCAAGGAATAGCTGATAAAAATTATTTTTAAAGATCATTAAAAGGACATAAAACAACATGTATGCACACAAATCTAAGGTATGTTTGCTTTTAAAATCACTAACCCTAAGGAAGCATGCTAGCTGGTTAAAACAAGCAAGTTAATAATAAAAGCTTTTGCTCTACATCCAAATGAAGGCAAACAAAGTATAAATGCTGTTGGAATTCAATCAAGTAAACTAAATATATCTACTAATGATAATACAGACATTCTGTTTGTGAGAATGCAAGCCTCAACACTTGCCCTTAATTGGGTAATAATGACAGGATAATTTAAGCAAAAAATACCAACTTGATGTAAAAAAAAATGTTAAAAGCCTGAGCAAACTGAATAAATTAAGGACACAAAATAAAACTACTTAATATTAGGGGGAAGTAACATGGCCTCTTTAAAGAGAAATTTAAAGAGATAAACAAGGGACACCCAGGTGGCTCCGTCATTAAGCGTCTGCCTTCGGCTCAGTCATGATCCCAGAGTCCTGGGATCAAATTCCGCATAGCGCTCCCTGCTCAACGGGAAGCCTACTTTTCCCTCTCTTACTCCCCCTGCCTGTGTTCCCTCTCTAGCTATGTTTCTGTCAAATAAATAAAATCTTAAAAAAAAAAAAAAAAAAAAAAAAAAAAGTCTGC
>PITA01007487.1:0-51511 GCA_004023965.1 Spilogale gracilis | reverse complement strand
TCTCCCTCTGCCCCTCCCCGCCATCTGCCCTGACGACTTGACTTGCTTGCTCTCTCAGATATCTAAAAGAGAGAGAGAAACAAGCAGCAGTAAAAATAAAAAGTAAAACGTCTCAAGAGGACTCAGAACTGACAATGGAAGTACACAGTGAAAACAAAGTCCAAAAGGAACCACTGAATTCCCTGCTTTCATGTACTTCATTTTCCTTGTGCTGGCACAGAGCTGAATGTATGGAAAGCAGTTACTTACATGATTTGGGAAAAACTCCAAGTTACTAAAAACAACTATTTGCAAATCAAATGCCAAGTAGATCTAAAAATCTGCTGAGTATAGAGAACAGCGGTATATAAACTTTATAAGAAAATAAAACCTGAGCTTTATATAAAGAGGTATTAAAATTTCTTAAAACTTAGGGGTCCCCAAAACCCCTCTGGAGAATCTGTGAGGTCAAAAGCATATTCATAATAATAATGACTTCTTTCATTCTCTCATAAGTGTACAGTGTTTTCCAGGATCTATGTACTATGTGATTATGTTATTGCTCTGACAGCTAATTAAAAGTGTGTCTTTGTTTTACAATTTTCTCAGTTTTTGACTTCAAATTATCAAGAGATCGAACACATAGAAACAAAAATTCTCTAGAGTCCCCAATAATTTCTAATAGTGTAAAAGAACTCCTGAGATCAAAATACTGAGAAGAGAGGGCGCCTGGGTGGCTCAGTGGGCTAAAGCCTCTGGCTTCAGCTCAGGTCATGATCTCAGGGTCTTCGGACAGAAGCCCAGAGCCCGCTTCCTCCTCTCTCTCTCTGCCTGCCTCTCTGCCTATTTGTGATCTCTGTCAAATAAATAAATAAAATCTTTTAAAAAATATATTGAGAATGATAGGGTCCTAGTTATGACTCAGGAAAAGATCAAGTTGCTGTGGATTACCTTTTATCAAGTATTATTAGTTTCAAAAAGGCCAAAAGGATTGACAGGATAGCTAAGGTTTCAGAAACAATTAAGTGGACACTTCATTACCAATTCTGAACATGCGCAAATTGTCATTTAAGGAAAGAAATAACAAAGGTATTTAGGAACCTATTAGATTGGGGAAAAAAGTTAAAAACTTTAATGCTCACCATTGTCAAGAAACAAAAACTTGCAGCTTTCTGGGAGACATGTAAACTGAGGAGAGGGACAGTGTTTAGTGGCTGGGATCGGGTGAATTCGGGGCATACATTTTTATTTCATTTCTTAAAAGTTTATTTAATCTCTACACTCAAAGGCCTGAGCTTTTAACTCTGAGATAAGAGCTACATGTCCCCCAACTGAGCGAGCCAGGCACCCCACAAAGATATCAATTTATTTTTTATTTTAAGATTCTTATTTTGTCAGAGAAATAGTGTGCGCAGGCAGGCACGGCAGGTAGAGGGAGAAGCAGGTTCTCCAGTGAGCAAGGAGCCCAATGGGGGACTCGGTCTCAGGACCCTGGGATCGTGACCTGAGCTGAAGCCAGATGCTCAACCAACTGAGCCACCTAGGCTTCCCTTTATTTTTTAAGTTACTTTTTTTAGTGTCTAATAATTTACCGGTTTCTTAGAACATCCATGACATCAAATTTTAAAAACATATTTAAATACATTTGACATATACAATATATCAAATACAACTTGATACAAGTCTTTTTTTTTTTTAAGATTTTATTCATATATTTGAGAGAAAGCTTGAGGTGGGGGTTGGGAGGAGGGAAAGGGAGAAACAGGCTCCCCACTGAGCAGGGAGACCAATGCTGGGGTCGATCCCAGGACTCTGGGATCATGACCTGAGCCAAAGACAGATGTTTAACTGAATGAGCACCCAGGCACCCCCTGACAGAATTCTTAAGCCAGGAAATTACTCCACAGATACACTTGAAAATTATTCCCTCACCCCCAAAAAGAGGAAAGATAAGGCCCAATATTTAGGGACACAGAGTACTAGACACAGATCATATCAGGAAGTAAATGCTTAAAAGATCTGAACTGGATGGGACTGGGGCTGGGACTTGATTCCTAATTTATTAAAAATCTCGATTCATCAATAAATGCACCTTGTTTCTACTTTTCATTAACAATGCAATGCCTAAGGAGTACTTATTACAGTTGTACTGTCAGTGGAGTAAAGTAAGGAAGGGTATATAAATTCTAACCCAATGTACCTCTCAGTGAACTGACAAGGGTAAGAGAGACAGACACACACACACAAAGGGGGGAGGAAGGGAGAGTGGGGAAAGGTGCAACTGATGAAGAAGTTGGACAATGCAACAAAGTGAAGGTGTTAGTTTATTTTGAAGTTGTTCCTTACCTGCACTAAAGCCTGAACGGCATGAATTTGTCCAGCTATCCTTAAACTATCATCTCCCTCTCCACTACAGAGGGAAGAATCAAAAGAACATGATGTTTCCATGTTGACAAGACAGTGCCGATTCCGAGCACTGTATTCCACTAGATTTATCAGTAGACCTAAGCCCTATAAAAATTAAAACATGCATATTACCACAGGTGAGAATTAAAAGCGTACAACACAATATATGTAAATTTGACAGCTAAAAACTTAATCAGCATTTTTCCACCCACCGAAAGGTTAAAAACCAGTATGTAAGATAATGGTCTTCCCAATGATTTCACTTCTTAAAAATCATTACTTTTAGTTCTTAATACTTTTAATTTTTGCAAGGAACCCTTCATAGCTCTCTTTTGTACAATAAGGCATGTTCACAAGGAATCCCACGAAATCCACGATATATCAAATAGTTGGTTCTTAAACCCAAAACCAAAATGAGCTTTTTTATCATCTCAATAGATCAAACACTGCTTTCTGAAACAGTCACTCCCACTCACCAGCACTCGAATATCAAATCTCTGCTCCTGAGGTAGGTACTTTGGAACCTGAAGCACACAGTTCATTGCTGTGCCAATCAAGCCATCCTGTTCTCCCGTTTTGGTGCTGCCCCACTCTGAAATGAGGAATGTTAACAATGTGAAAATTGTTACTGATTCTTCTATGATACTAATAACCAATATTCATTAACATAGACATTAAAAGTTAGAAACAAAGCTCTTTTTTTAAAGATTTTATTTATTTGGGCGCCTGGGTGGCTCAGTGGGTTAAGCCTCTGCCTTCGGCTCAGGTCATGATCTCAGGGTCCTGGGATTGAGGCCCGCATCGGGCTCTCTGCTCGGCAGGGAGCTGCTCCCTCCTCCCTCTCTGCCTGCCTCTCTGCCTACTTGTGACCTCTCTCTCTGTCAAATAAATAAATAAAATCTTTAAAAAAAAAAAAAAGATTTTTATTTATTTGCCAGAGAGAGACAATACAAGCATGCGGAGTGCAGGCAGAGGGAGACGGAAAAGCAGGCTCCCCATGTAGCAGGGAGCCAGATGCGGGGCTCGACTTGATCCCAGGACCCTGGGATCTTGACCTGAGATGAAGGCAGCTGCTCAAACAACTGGGCCACCTGGACACCTCTGTATAGCTATTTCTTTTTGAAATCTATTTTTGACTGCATTATTTCCAAACCAAGCTACCAGTCTGGTCCTAAAAATATTACCACTAAAAGCAGTTACATCTACACATGAGTAAGTGAATTACACGATGGCAATTAAAAAAAATCACTACATTAAGAATCAAGAGGAATAACTTGTTTTTACATGTAATATACAAACTTTCAGTGAGAATACATGTAAAAAATTAAATACTTACCATTATCATTAGTTAAATTGAGCAACACCCCAATGATGGCCCTCATGCAGTCTTCTACTGCTTTGCCCACATGGTTGGTTACACTCTGGTGAGGCAGAGGTTTACTGTCAGGTAAGCATATACTGTTCTCTGCACGGTTATACTGCTGAATCAATCCTTCACAATGTTGTAATGCTCTTAAGAGAAAACAAAATATAGACTATTATGCTAAACAAAATTAGTTATACTAAGAATTTCTATTTACTTGGACCTTGATATTTTAAATGTCATAAATGCTGCAAAATTATTTCTCTTTCTATTCCAGAAGCTACAATGTATTAACCATTTAATCATATTCCAAGTATGTCTAAATAATACACTAAATTTTATTTTGAGAAATGTGATAATTTTAATTTTTCTAAGAGAAGTTAAAATCATAAACTCAATGTGGAAGTTTACATCTTTACATCTAGTACTTAAAGTTGTCTCCATTTTACCAATCTCTCCAATAAAACAGACCTACCACCATTCCTCCCCACACAAGGTAAAACTTTTAACAACACGGGGCTTTCTGAATTTCATTCAGACGTTTTTCACTTAGGATGTAAACTCTTAGCAGGTACAGATTATTATTTATGTTAATAATGCATCATATATAACCACGCATAGATGGTATTAAATACTTCATAAACACTAGAGCAAATCATGTTTTTTAACAAGAGGTCATTTAACTAACATGTCTCCTGGCAGCCATAGAAGAGTATCAGCTGCATCCCAAGGATTCTCTAGATGCTATCCAAAGTAACAAGGAGATGTAATCCTTAAGTGAATCCAGTATTTCTGAAGCCTCTCTTTGACTCACCAGATCCATTAATTTAAAAAAGTCTATGAGACACAAGCTGTGTCAGTTGTATACACCATATAAAACCCTCAAAGAAAACTACACTATATCTAATCCTCTCTAGTCTCTCCTTAATACCACATGGTTAGGAAGGTGTTCCTCGTGTTTAATCTAAAATAATTTATTGTTTGGCGGCGCCTGGGTGGCTCAGTTGGTTAAGCGACTGCCTTCAACTCAGGTCATGATCCCGGAGACGCGGGATCGAGTCCCATATCGGGCTCCCTGCTCGGGGGAAGCCTGCTTCTCCCTCTTTCACTCCCCCTGCTTGTGTTCCCTCTCTGGCTGTGTTTCTCTCTGTCAAATAAATAAAATCTTTAAAACTGTCATATTAGATAAATTTTTTTTTTAAGATTTTATTTATTGGGTTCCTGGGCAGCTCAGTTGGCTGAGCCACTGCCTTCGGCTCAGGTCGTGATCCTGGAGTCCCTGGATGAGTTCTGCATCAGGCTCCCAGCTCCCGGGGAGTCTGCTTCTCCCTCTGACCTCTCCTCTCTCACGTTCTCTTTCCCTCAAATAAATAAAAATTTAAAAAATATATATTTGGGGTGCCTTGGTGGCTCAGTTGGTTAAGCGACTGCCTTTGGCTCAGGTCATGATCCCGGAGACCCAAGATTGAGTCCCACATCGGGCTCCCTCCTCAGCAGGAAGCCTGCTTCTCCCTCTGTCACTCCCCCTGCTTGTGTTCCCTCTCTGGCTGTGTTTCTCTCTGTCAAATAAATAAAATCTTGAAAAAAAATAAAAATAAATATAAATAAATAAATATTAAAAAATTAAAAAATAAAAAAACATATTTAAATATATTATGTATTTACTGGACACAGAGAGAGAGAGAGACAGAGCACCAACCAGGGAGAGTGGGTGGCAGAGGGAGAGGGAGAAGCAGGCTCCTGCTGAGGACCCTGGGATCATGACACAAGATGAAAGCAGATGCTTAACCGACAGGGCCACCCAGGTGTCCCTACCTCCTTTTGGAAGACACTTGTTAGGGTTCATGAAGTATAGAAGAGACATTTTTAAAGAAATAAATAGATTTAACTGGCAAGAATACTCTTTGGTAAGGGTGGATAAAATTCTGGTATCAAACAACTAGAACAGGGGCACCTAGGTGGCTCAGTTGGTTAAGCAACTGCCTTCGTCTCAGGTCATGATCCTGGAGTCCCTGGATTAAGTCCTGCATTAGGCTCCCTGCTCCACGGAGTCTGCTTCTCCCTCTGACTTTCCCTGTCTCGTGTTCTCTCTCTCTCCCTCTGCCCCTCTCAAATAAATAAAATCTTAAAAACAACAACAAAAAGAAACACTAAAATACATGACTTAAGGGCACAAAGTGCGATAGAAAATTTACAAATATAAGGCAAAAATAGAGAGGGGAATCCTATGGACCTATTGGAAACTAAAGACTACCAAAAATTTGAGACTACTAGAAATATGAATACTGACTGGGCATATGATAAAATTAAGCAATCAATAATTTATAGGGTATGAAAATAGTTTTGTGGTTACATCTTTTAAAGAGTCCTCTTTTAAGAGATTATGTATACTCAAGTATTTAATGAATTATATGAAATCTATAATGATTATGTATACTGAAGTATTTAATGAATTATATGAAATCTATAATTTGCTTCAAAATAATATAGAAAAAAAGAAAAAAAATAATATAGAAAAGTATGAACAGGATTACAGACAGAAATAAGATTGGCCATGGGTGATGATTATTCAAGCTGAATGGCATGTACATCAGGATTTATCATATTAGTCTACTTTTCTCTATGTTTGAAATGTACCAAAATAAGAGATTAAAAAAACAGAAAGGGTTGAGTCAGGCTGTAGTGGCCTTCTGATATTATTCGAAGGACTCTGGATACACAGTCAAAAAAAATTAAGGAAGCAGGGCGCCTGGGTGGCTCAGTGGATTAAAGCCTCTGCCTTCAGCTCAGGTCATGATCTCAGGCTCCTGGGATTGAGGCCCGCATCACGCTCTCTGCTCCTCTCTCTCTGCCTACCTCTCTGCCTACTTGTGATCTCTCTCTCTGTCAAATAAATAAATAAAATCTTCAAAAAAAAAAATTAAGGAAGCAGAGATTTGGTGTTTGGGATTATTTTTTAAAAAGCTAAGCTGCTGTGCTATTGTGTTAGACATACTGGAGGCCACAGAACTCGGGCAGAAATATCAAGAACTAGGATGAAGATACCAGAAAGAATCTGTTGTACTAAGTTCAAACCAAGGCTGGACACAGAACTGGAAATCTTATAGAAACTAAGGTGCTAGCATTAGCCTGATATCATGCAAGTTGGGCAGAGACAGTGAAATAGGGGGAACTGCATGGAGTTCTGGAAAAAAAGGTATGAAGAACGGAAGAGGGTTAGAAAAGGTCATTTACAATAAATATAAGAACTAATACTTAATAAACACCTTAATAGGTACTTTATAGGAGACATTTAAACATCATTTAAAATATTTTAAAATATGGGAATTACATATACACATATTTAATATATTTTTGAAAATGTCATATTTAACACATATTAGCATATATATATAAAAACTCTTTATTATAACCACCTCAGGTAGCAAATGTAATTATTACCCCCCCTTCTGAAGAACTTATAGCAAGTAAGTGACTTGCCCAAGGTCACAGGGCTGAAGTCATGAAGATGGGATCCACATTTAGTCATTCTGGCTCCAGAATGTATACGAACTTCTGTACTATACTGTATTTCTTCTGGTTCCCAGAACTTGACAGAAGTATTTTATGAAGAAAGGCGATGCAATCATATTTCCTTGATGGTCAACTCAAACAGTTTAAATAAATAGCATGATACATATTTTTTAAAAGGTTTATTTTGGGGCGCCTGGGTGGCTCAGCGACTGCCTTTGGCTCAGGTCATGATTCCAGATTTCGGGGATGGAGTCCCACATCGGGCTCCCTGCTCGGCAGGAAGCCTGCTTCTCCCTCTCTCACTCCCCCTGCTTGTGTTCCCTCTCTGGTTGTGTTTCTCTTTGTCAAATAAATTAAAAATCTTTTTAAAAAAGTTTATTTTACAAAGAGAGTGACAGAACAAGTACAGAGCAGGAGGGGCAAAGGGAAAGAGAGAAAAATCTCAAACAGACTTCCTGCTGAGTGTAGAGCCCAACAACGGGCCTCAATCTCACGACTCAGAGCCAAAACCATGAGTTTAGATGCTTAACCAATTGTGCTGCCCAGGCACCCCAATTAAGAGCATGATTATATAAGAAAAACTTACTTAGCCGAAGAAACAATGAGTTGTGAATCTTTATATGCTATCAAGTAGCTTTGATTCTCTGGATTATGCACTGTTACCTAAAAGGGAAAAATGCGAAATAATTGTGGCAATCCATAGTTTCATTCATTCACATAGAACATATATCCCTTGTACTATTAAAGACAAAGATATGGAAGAATCAGCCCTTGTCATCTCAGGGAATAACCAACATGTTCCAGGTTTAAAATACTAGAGCTATTCCTTTATTATAAAATTAAGACACTGTTATAACTGCTTGCTCATAAGTAACATATTCTACACTACACATTTACTGTTATGAATAACCAATCACTCTAATTGTCAGAAAAGAGCAGTCTCTAACTTAGAAACTAACAAAGTCTAAGTGGATTCATTTAGAATTAAAAAATGCTATCTGTTTGAGGCACCTGAAGCACTCTAAAAGCTAGAAAGAACAATTTCAATTGCGTCTATTTCAGGAACTTTTAATTCACACTCGATTATTTTCCCAAAGAGGTTTCAAAAAGTACCTCAACTAATCCAATCTGGTCAATATACAACCTATTCATTCTGAAACACACTGGCAGCATAAATTGTAACCTACACTGAACTAGGTTAAATCATTCATAAAAGTCAAAAACCAAATATATTTATGGCATACGCAGCTCACGAATATCACTCTTCAAAGCCAAACATTATCAAAAGCTGTGATTACAAACCATGTGACCCAAATAGCTAAATCGAGGAAATCCTTACTAATTAAAAAACAAAAACCTGACAGCTCTTAACTACCATTTTCCGCAAACAAGCTAATATTAAGAATTCCCACTTATAATAACAATAACATTCTGAAATAACAAACCTGACATGCAAGTTCTCCCAAAAAGTGATCATCTACATAAATGAAATTTGTTATTTAACTTGTTCATTAACATTGGCTGCTCAAAGAATGAGTAACAATTTCAATTTGGATTAACAAAAGTAAAACTTTGGGGATATTTAATATAAAATATCTGACAGTCTCCCACAACAGTCATAATTAAATAAATTTCCCAACACAGTTGTCCATACTTATACTTACACTTTCTAAAACTCGTAAACATCTCTCTGCTCCCCATAATGAGGCTACCAGTTTCTCTTCATCTTCATCTCTACTTAAATGATCCACACATTCTTTCACTAGGAGAAACGAAATGGATATAAAATCGGTAGGTCTCATCACCTTAATATTTGTCCCCTTAACTAACATTAAAAGCCATCTGTACACACATGAATATGCTGGAACCTCTCTGAACATTATTTATTATGTTTTATAAAACTGCGATGTTTAAGTATAGCCTCTTACTGTAGTTGTTTTCCTAATTCCTCAGTATCAAAGGGCTAATGGCCTTTCCCTTGAAAGTTCAAGATTTGCAAGATGCTACTAAGATCTTTTTAAATTGATGCAGTAATTTTTTGAAGTATGGACACTGTATATTTTCTTCAGGTTAAAAATAACACATAAAAATATTATACATGCTTATGTCATACCTTTATCTACAATATGATCCAGACCACCCAAAAGCCGGAGTTCTTCTTTAAACCAATCTCCTGCTCGTTTAGAAGTAAGGGACAGCAAGGTCTCCATAGCTAAATGCCCAGTCTAAAAATGAGAGGCACCACCATTAATAAATATCGGCTCTTAGCAGTAATTCTGAGACAACACTTCTAGAGACTGTTTTTAAGAGAAGTCCACTGCATGCTACCAGCTCACAGTATTCTTTATAATACAGCAAGTGCTTTTATAAGTAAAATTGAACTAATTTTTATCAAAATAGTCTAAGTTAAAGAAACATTTTTAGCCACCAGGTAATTTTCACAGAGACAATTCCTTTATTAAAAGTAGCCTATAAAAAGGAGTCGATCATTTGTCAGTGCAATAAAATAAAATGTGGTACTGTTATTTCTTTGGTATCGAGGCACAAAGATAGGACTGTTGTATCTTGAATCGAAGTGCATATGTATGAACTATAAATCACTACACTGGATTAACTCACAAAGGCTGTTAACACTTAACTCCAGGAGCAAAGTGTGTATATGTCAGTGGCCCTGAATCCTTAAAAGTGCTAGTTATCACTTTATATTTTTCCAAAGGGGGAAAAAAATATATATAATGCTTTGGTTTGAATTTTTCTAACTATAGGAAACTTGTACATTTTTTTCACATATCTGTAAAGCTAACTGTATACCTCCTAAAGAGAGCAAGTCCCCTGTCAATTATTCTTTGTTTTCCTTGCAAAGTTCCTTTTTTCTTTTTATAATTCCATCTATTTTCTTATCTATTCTGAATAAAAACCCTGTTACTTTTAAGGTTTCAGTTACCAGTCTTAAACTTTATATGCAGGGTTGGTGACTTAGACACTTTCATGTGGCTATCATGACAAAATTTTAAGAAAATGATGATTGAGGACCACCACTACAAGTAGCACAGAGCAATGAAGATCACAGTTACAACTGTACGAGAGTTTTTCTTTCTCTTGATTTGCTTTTAATCATTATTTTTTTTCTTACTGTGTTTCCTTTTAAAAGCATAGGGACACCCTCCAACAAAAAACAATCTGGTTCCTGTTGCAATAAGGAATATCAGCATAACAAAATTAGAAGGCTGATAAGATTCCTTTCAAAGATACAAGTTTACATTAAGTTCTCCTGGCCCATTTAGAAATGAACATAGATTGGATACTAAGAAGTAGAAAAAACAGAGCTTACCAGCAAGAATCTTAATTTAGGAGAGATCTAGACTATTTTAGTCTATCTATTCCTTAAAAAAGTAAAAATAAAAATAAAAAAATTAGGGGTGCCTGGGTGGCTCAGTTGGTTAAGTGACTGCCTTCGGCTCAGGTCATGATCCCGGAGACCCAGGATCAAGTCCCACATCCGGCTCCCTGCTCGGCAGGAAGCCTGCTTCTCCCTCTCTCACTCCCCCTGCTTGTGTTCCCTCTCTGGCTGTGTTTCTCTCTGTCAAATAAATAAAATCTTTTAAAAAAATAAATAATAAAAAATAAAAAGGGGTTGATGTCCCAGGTGATAAAGAACTAGAAATCATCACTACAGTAAGATTCCATTTTCCCCAATTCTTATTCTAAGTCCCTGAAAAAAGTAATTTAATGAGATCAATTCAGGTATATTAGCTCAAGACTCACAGCTGGAGCCTAATGAGGCTTTCTTTGTTAAAAAAGAAAGGGGATAGTAATTTGATGTTAATACAGCAAAAAAATTCTAAGTTTGTATGCTAAAAAGGAACTTTGTCTTTTGTCAGCACAGAAAGGATTGTCTGATGTTTTAGACTACATTCATAAAGCCTACTCATAAGCTAGCAATTAAAAATAGCCTACAATTCAAACATTTTATATGAAAACTGAATAGTCCTTAAAGAGTTTAAGCACAAATTATTAATTAGAATACTAATGAGCAACTGTTAGCTCTCAGTTACATGAATTACATATGAAAACACTATATTTTAAATTATCTTCCCATGGCACATCAGGAATCGCAATGTATTTCAAGGAAGAAGTTAATTAATAAAAACCCCAAAACTAATGTGTAGAGGGACAATCACTGTACAAAAAAATGTCTATTGTAAGATTTAAAACAAATACAATAGTCAAGACTAGCTAAAGTTGGGAGGACAAAGAAGCATCCTAAAATCAGCAACTGTGTTCTGGTTTTAATCATGTAAATTACTTAACACGATATAAGAAAATTATTGCGCTGTTATTTACCACCCTAATAAATTTAACAAACCATGGAGAAAATTAAATGAACAAGTACATCACGTAATTTAATACCAAATGCCTGGAAAGAATATAAATGCTGAACAACATGCAAAACCCTTACAAAAAAGGTACTCTGATTCAATGACGCAGCAAATACAAATTATCTCAAATTTATTTTCATAGCATTAAAAAATCTGTCTATGCTATGAAACTGTTTAAAGAAAATAAAAATTACAACTATATTTTAAAGATAGTATACAAATAGTCTGGTGAGATATAAGGATCTTTATCCACCATCTGAGCCTAGCAGCTGTTTTTCCAACTTTAATGTACTGAATAGAGTCAATTCTGTATTGCCCTGCTTTCTCCTCATGTCCCACTTTACATAGATGTCCTTTCTACCTTAATTAAACAGAGCAATACCCCTAAGTCATAGTTGGCCAGCACAAAGCATTCTGTAATTTTTGAGGTAAATGCTGCAGTCTTCAGTTTAGTAGACAGTAGAAAAAACAATGTTTATACAGTTTTGATACTGAAAATATGTGAAAGTCAGGCAAATATAAAAAAAAAATCATATTTTTTCAAAATGACAAGGCCAGTTATCTTCTACTAGCCTAGTAACCTGTGCGGATATCACTGATTCTATAAGTAAAAAAGCCAGAGGGAAGGAAAACTACATCAATCAGAAACAGTACAGTCATCCTTAAACTTCAAGAGTTGTGCTGAACCAGAGTTACTACTGGCCATGACCCATTATTACAATAGCCATTGCTCCAGGGAAGGCAGGTGCCTAGGAAACTTCTTTCTAAGTCTTGGGCCCCTGAACAGTTAATAAGATACCTTGAGATACTCTGTAGTGAGTGAATACTCATTTAAATGGCCCTTGCAAATCCTCTGAATCTTTATTACACACACACACACACACACACACACACACACACACAGAACACAAGAAAAAAGGACAGACAAAATGCAATAGAAAGTTTACTGGCAAAAAATCTAAATATACATGGACTAATCTAGGAATTTCAAGCAGGGAACAGAATTATGCTCAGAGCTAAACCTTAGAAGAACTTGCCCAATTGTTAACCAAGAGGTTAAATGATTTCTCCAGCAAACACCTGCTGTGACTAATGTAAAACTTTCTGTAAGTAATTTTCATTTTACAGTAGAAGGAAGGAACCCACCGTTATATTTTCTAGATCAAGATGCTTATTGTGTACAGTTTCACAGAGCCTTCGAATTTTTTCTTTGATTTTGTTCATGTCTTTTTCATTCAGTAGCTTAGCTGAAGAAGCATCCTGTTCCAGTTCTAGAAGCCGAATCATTAGATCTAGGCTAGCTCTATCAAGATCCATGTTCAAACGATCTCTACTCAGTATGTACATTAGGGCAGCTGTACAAAGGGACAGATTCTTTAAAAAAAATAAAATAAAATAAAAGTTAATGTGAGCAATTGGTAATAATTTCAGTTGGTGAAACTGTTTTGACATTTGTTCACATGTTGGAAGCCTTGAAAATGTTTTAAAATTGCCCCCCTTCGAATACTCTAGGAAAATATACATTAGATAAAGCTCTTTTAAATTTCCCCTTCCAGAGATGTTCTCGTTATCCGTGCTCCAAACTAGAAGTATGTAAGTGGAATTACATATTTTTTTAGCCATTCTATGCTAAGAATTTAAAGAACATTTTTCCAGCTATACATATACACACATATAGTCAAATCACTATACTTCACTTTATTCTTCATGATATAGTTGATGAACTTGAATTTCAATTTTAAATCAATATGTCTTAAAATCTCCATCAGACAGCTATTTTTTTCCTATGAAATACACAGCTGAGTTTGTGTCAAAAATATAAAGCTAGGATGCTCAAATAAACATATTTAGATTCATTTATTTTTTATTTTTAAAATATTATTTATTTATTTGAGAGAGAGAGAGACACAGCAAGAGAGGGAACACAAGCAGGATGAGTGAAAGAGGGAGAAGCAGGACCCAGCTTAGCAGGGAGCCTAATGCAGGGCTCAATTCCAGGACCCTGGTCGGGACCATGACCTCAGCTGAAGGCAGACGCTTAATGACTGAGCCTCCCAGGAGCCCCTAGATTCATTTCCTTGAAATAAACCCATCAGGTCTGATTGAACCAATTTCTTAAAAACCATTATTATTATTAATGTGCTCTCAGAATCATTTAGATAGGGGCACCTGAGTGGCTCAGTTGGTTAAGCGTCTCGTCTGCCTTCAGCTCAGGTCATGATCCTAGGGTCCTGGGATAGAGTCCTGCATCAAGCTCCTTGCTCAGTGGGAAGTCTGCTTCTCCTTGTACCCATCTCCTCGCCCCTTCTCGTGAACTTCTCTCTCAAATAAATAAAATCTTTTTTTTTTTTTTAAGATTTTATTTATTTGACAGAGAGAAACACAGGCAGAGAGGGAACACAAGCAGGGGGAGTGAGAGAGGGAGAAGCAGACTTCCCACCAAGCAGGGAGCCCAATGTAGGACTCGATCTGGGTCTCCGGGATCATGACCTGAGCTGAAGACAGTCGCTTAACCAACTGAGCCACCCAGGCGCCCCTCAAATAAATAAAATCTTTAAAAAAAAAAATCATTTGGATAAGATAGCATACTCTGCTTACATACTAAAATCCAGGGTACTGAGGTGACATTTTTTAGGTGAGCATTACATAATAAAATGGTTTATGTTGGGATAATCCAACATGTGGAATATTTTGTACTTATACTTATTTCAATGCACAGAAATAAAGATAACTATCTAAAGATATTTTTTTTTTAAAGATTTATTTGAGAGAGAGAGAAAGAAGGAGAACAAGCAGGAGGGGGAAAGGGAGAAAGAATGTCAAGGGGACTCCGTGCTGAGTGCAGAGCAAAAACCAAGAATTGAATGCTTATTAAGTGACCGCACCAACCAGGTGCCCCTAGAGATTTAAACTCTGGGGCGGCCTGGGTGGCTCAGTTGGTTAAGCGACTGCCTTTGGCTCAGGTCATGATCCCGGAGACCTGGGATCGAGTCCCACATCGGGCTCCCTGCTCAGCAGGAAGCCTGCTTCTCCCTCTCTCACTCCTCCTGTGTTCCCTCTCTGGCTATGTTTCTCTCTGTCAAATAAATAAAATCTTTAAAAAAAAAAATCTTAAAAAAAAAATTCATATTACACTGTGTTACTTTATCTGCATTTGGAACATAATTTCCTTAACAAAAATATAATAAAGTCATCTGAAAATGACTATTGATAATGGTCAGTAATGGTTTTTGTGTTTTTTCTTTTTTTTTAATAAGACTTTTTTTTTTTAAAGATTTTTCTTTATTTGACAGAGAGAAACACAGCCAGAGAGGGAACACAAGCAAGGGGAGTGAGAGAGGGAGCAGCAAACCTCCTGCTGAGCAGGGAGCCTGATGCGGGGCTTGATCCCGGGTCTCCGGGATCATGACCTGAGCCGAATGCAGTCGCTTAACCAACTGAGCCACCCAGGTGCCCTGGTTTTTGTTTTTTAAAATTTTATTTATTTACTTGACAGAGAGAGGCGAGATAGAGTGGGAGGGGGAGAAGCGGGGCTCGATCCCAGGAGTCTAGGATCACAACCTGAGCCAAAGACAGACACTTAATGACTGAGCCACCCAGGTGCCCCAGTAATGATTTTTTTTTCTGACTTCAAAAATATTAAGCCTGACACTTTTATTACAGATACTTGATAGAGATTAGGGTCAAAGTCATAATGAAAATGACAATTTTGTTTCTTTTCACAATGGGCTAGAACTAGATTCAACACCAAACAGAAAGTGTTAAAAATTTTAATTTCAAACTATTTTCTCATGCTATTAATATCAAAGAGTAAAAAATGTTTTGGGTTTTTTTTAAAGATTTTATTTATTTATTGACAGAGAGATCACAAGTAGGCAGACAGGCAGGCAGAGAGAGGAGGAAGCAGGCTCCCCACTGAGCAGAGAGCCCGATGCGGGCCTCAATCCCAGGACCCTGAGATCATGACCTGAGCCGAAGGCAGAGGCTTTAACCTCCTGAGCCACCCAAGCACCCAAAAAGTTATGTTTTTAAAGTAGGCTCCATGCCCAGCATGGAGCTCAATGCAGGGCTTGAACTCACAACCCTGAAATCAAGACCTGAGCGGAGATCAAGAGTCATTTACTTAACCAACTGAGCCCCCAGATGCCCCTACAAAATTTTTTTCAGCACTTTACAATTCGAGGAAACCAATGTTCCCAGAATTAAATATCCAGTATGGTACAGTATATGTTAGATGTGGTAACTAATGTTTCAATACTAAAAATTGACAATAATATTAAAAGAAAACAGTGTCGTGAGAAAATAACCTTAAATAATGTATTAAGCAAAAACTTCTGGCATTAAGCTCTATATAGTTAGCAAATAAAACTCAACTCATAATTAGGAAATATTCATATATGAATATCCAATGGAGGTATTATTCAATAGCCAAATACAAATTTTTTAAAAAGAAAGTCCACTTCTTTTAAGCTTCTTAACCAACATATTTAATATGGGAGGCAGATAGAGAAACTCATGCAGACTCCTTGCTGAGTGCAAGCCCCACGCAGGGCTTGATCCCTCAATCCTAAAGATCATGATCTGAGCTGAAATCAAGAGTCAGGCATTTGGCGCACCTGGGTGGCTCAGTTGGCTAAGCAACTGCCTTCGGCTCAGGTCATGATCCCGGGAACCCAGAATCAAGCCCCACATCGGGCTCCCTGCTCAGTGGAAAGCCTGCTTCTCCTTCTCTCACTCCTGCTGTGTTCCCTCTCTTGCTGTCTTTCTGTCAAATAAATAAATTAAATCTGTTTAAAAAAATAAATTCCTTCAATTAAAAAAAAAAAAAGTCAGGCACTTAACTGACTGAGCCACTCAGGTGCCCCCAAACAGACTATAATTTTTAAATAATGCTTCCTAATCCCAGAAATTTAAGAGTACCTGATGGTGCTGGGAATCATCCAAGGTTTTAAAGACCATTGCTACCATTCCGTGTGCTCTCAGGTGCATTCGAAAACTGGGCATGGCACACTTAGTAGCCAAGCTAATAACACTAGGAGAAAATAGAGTAGGTTAGAGGGGGGACTGAAAATAGCGCCATTACTCTTTTGTTTGCACAGTATCAAAACAAGTAAATGGGGAAGGATGCAGGAGTGTCAACCCACTGCCCATATGGATCACAATATAAACACATGGGAAAACTGAATTATTAAAAATCTGTTGATGCATACATAGTGATTAGTATAAATATAAATAACACATGATCATCTTTGATGTACTCCTTACACCACTACTGCGATTAAAAGCAAAAAGTCTCAGCTATCTTTCATAATGTCTCTGATATATGAAGACTACAGATAATATTTGACTGGATCTATTTCAACTGACTGGATAATTCAATCAAATTAAGATAATTCAATCCACTATAGTAAGCAAAAGATGATCCAAATCAAAACAATCCTAAATCAAACATATTTATCACTTGTCTGAAATTCGGGGCTGAAAAAGAACTTAAAAGACTTGTTAGTATAACACTTCTTTTCATCTGTAAAGTAAGGCCTATACTATGCTAACAAGTTACAATCATCCAACTTTCCTTTGTCCATGTAGAGTCAAGTGCCTTATAAGAAATCAACCACATTTTAACTTATTTCCTTTGGCTATAAACTATATTCATGGTAACAAAATCTTGATAACAAAATGTCTGGCTCTATTTGGCTGGAAATTTTTATTAAGATAGAGCATGCACACATTTATCAAATATAAAAATAAGATCTCACCTAAGGCAACGTGTGTTTAGAGGCTGAGTGCTCTTTAAGCCACTTAGCAGGTATTCAATATCATCAGTGAACTCCTGATTTTCACCAAATTCCACCACATCGTTGAAGTGCTTCACATGTTGAACAACAGTATACAACTGCCAAGAAAAAAGTCCACTTCTTTTGTGACCATGAACTAGCATATTTAAACCTACAGGCTTGCGCTACTTCATTTAGAAGTGTATAAGAGTTCATTATATGGCAACTAAAAGAAAAATTTTTTAAATATTGGTAGTACTACGAAAGATAAGTTTGTGGATATCTGTTCAAGAAACTAAAAGGCTAATGTTACATACAAAAATCTATCCACGAGCAGTAAAACTGTATATGGCTGCTTACTTCTTTGTCTTCTTTTCTGCATTTCAGTGCAGTAACTATATCTTGGTAGGGCTGAGTAGGTATTGTCACAGTTTTTATCACTTTGGGTGGTGGTGCAGGAGCCTTAAAAACTCCATCATCTTTTTGATTTGGTTCCTTTGAAGACAGCCTCACCTATTAATAAAAGTATTAAAATTATTGTTATAAATAAATACATAAAATAGTAACAGCTCCTCTACCTAGCAAATTTGGCTTAAAAAAAAAAAAAGGCGGGGAGAGGCCTCTAAAAGGTTATATAAGGGCTACTTTAAAATTCTACACACTACTAGGTAAGACTCACAAAAGAACCACTCAGGAATTCCTTCTGGTCTTTTTTAACCTCGTATTTCATACACAATTTGTTATTTGTCTCCAAGACCGTTAGAAGGAATAAAGAACCACAATTACACACATAAACAGCATTGATAAAAAGTTAGAAATGGGACAAGAAAACTACAACAGATAGACAAGAGAACTTTTAAAGTAAAGAATTCAGGGTATAAACAAATAGCCATAATAAAACCCTGGTATATAATTACTAATATGCACAATGATCTTACACTAGTAAATGGAGTTTAATATATTCAACTTTAAAAACACAGGGAACTGTACATTATAATATTTTAGAAAAATCTCTATTCCTAATTTTTTTGTTGTTATAAAGAATTCATTCCTTGACAGCTCCAGATGACTGAGGTGTTACCATTAACTTAGAAGTATTCATCTATGGTCCTCCCACTGAAGAAAATAATTTGATAAGAATCTTTTTAAAATGTGTTTTGAATTGAAAGCTATTACTGCAATGCAGGAAAAAGTTCTCCTCTGAAATTAATTACTCAAAGTAATTTCAAACTAACCACCCAAAGCTACTCTAAGACCTAGGATATAATTTATAATATAGCTCTTAATAGCTAATACAAACGTCAAATATGGAATAATTTACCCAAAAACACTAAATACAATAACTCCATAAGATGTGGGTCAGGAGTAAAAAGTGATCCAGTATTTTTTTAAGGCTTTTACCTATAAACTAGTAGCACCAGAATTTTGATAATCCTGTCTACAATCCTCACTTTTCCAATGAATTAAATGGAAGCTGCTCAGTTTTAATAAGGAAGACCAAAATAAATTGCTAAAGTCAAAGAATTTTCAAGTTAAACGAAGTTAAAAAGTACAGTTCACTTACTGTGGCACTCTGAGGTTTTACTACTGGTGGCCCAGGTAGCTCTTCTGAGTCTGGATGGTTCCAATGTCTGGCATTATATACAGCTTTTGTAGGAGACTAAAGAAATGAGAAAAAGTTCAACTGATTCCTTCTTATTCTGCATCCTTATAAGAGTGTCACATTTACTAAAAATCATAAAGAATAACAAATACATAAACATGTATCCTACAGAGAGCAGGACAGACAATACCTGTCTTGTATTCCCACTGTGCTCCCATGCCTATGGAATCACTGTGGTATTCAGCCACAAAATCAACAACTAGTGCTGTGGGCAACTATTACCAATCTCTACTCAGTAATCAATATAGTTAATTCAATATATACTTTATTCTTCATACTGATTCATGCTGCATATTCTTCCAACAATGAAAATAAGGCACCTTATGAAAAGTATAAAGGTACATATATATTTTTAAGTGAAACTGTTGGGGCTGGATGACCACCATCACTAAGTAGTTTTCAAAATTTTAAAAAGTAGTTATGGAATATGAACCATATATTACATAACAAAGGCGAATCTAAAGCAGTACTATGTAATAACATATATGATTTCTGCAGCAAAATGTATTCATAGTCACATGAAGTAGAATAAAGATGTAAACTGCTCCACCTCAGTTCAGGTCAGTGTACTGATGAATCGATTTAATATAAATTTAATAAAAATAATTTTCAGTTTCGGATGCCTGGGTGGCTCAGTCGTTAAGCATCTGCCTTCAGCTCAGGTCCTGATCCTAAAGTCCTGGGATGGAGTCCCACATTGGGCTCCCTGTTCTCCCACAGCTTCCCCACTCGTTCTCATAAATAAATAAAAAAATTTTTTAAAAAAAAAAGAAAAAAGTGTCCATTAAGAGATGACTTAAAAAAATATTTTTCAATTTTAACACACTGAATTTCAAGTTGAGAAATAAAGACCCATGAGCCCCTATGATCAAATCCAAAGACTAACTCTCTATAAAAAGCACAAAAACCATCACTTTCAAAAGGGACTGAGACTGAGAAACTTTTTCACCCTTTACAAAAGTCATGTTAAATTTAGTCCTTTAAGCTTCATATAAACGGTTTGCTCTCCTTAGAGATTTTCTGTTTATAAGAGTATAATAAACTTCACACTTTCAGTACTACACGCAAAAAGTAAGAGTACAAGTAGGGGAAACATACTTCAAGATAGGCCAAAAGTCTACATCAAAAAAGTAACCATCTTCCCTTACTAGCTACAATGAACTCACATAACTGGAATTAAACATCAAAGTTATCTTTTTTCAAATATTATATTTAAAATAACCATGTTGTGACATAAAAAATACAGTCTAAGCGCCACAAGAACTGTTTTATTAAAACAAAGTTTAAATGGATTTGCATATTAAATGTGTTAGAAAAATCTTAACACTACAAGAAATCCTACGGGTGCCCGGGTGGCTCAGAGGGTTAAGCCTCTGCCTTTGGCTCAGGTCAAGTCCCACATCGAGCTCTCTGCTTCCCCCTTTCTCTGCTTGCCTCTCTACCTATTTGTGATCTCTCTGTTAAATGACTCAACATAAATTTTAAAAGCTAGCTCCCTATTCCTTACGGTTTTTCTCTCGAACATCAGCTATATAATCCATATGCCTGCTAGCGTTAGATATCTCATTTAAGAAACTTCTAATATTCAGGGCACCTGGGTGATTCAGACACAAAATGGAAAGACATCTTTTGTTTGTGGATTAAGAGACTTAATTATTGTTAAAATGGCCGTATTTCCCAAAGGGATCTACAGGTTTGATGCAATTACTATCAAAATCCCAATGGTATTCTTTAAGGAAAGAAAAAATGAATCTAAAATTCACACGGAATCACAAAAAACATTGGAAAAAAAGAAAAAGGGAAGAAAAAAAAAACACTGAATTGCCAAAACAATCTTCACAAAAAACAAAAACACTAGAGCTCTTACACTTTCTGGTTTCAAAATACATTATAGCGCAATAGTAATCAAAATAGTAGAGTTCCTGCATAAAAAGATATAGGAGACCAATGGAACAAAACAGAGAGTCCAGAAACAAATTCATATATATATGGTCAAATGATCTTCACCAAGGATGCCAAAACTACACTATGGGGATAAGTCTCTTCAACACATGGTGCTGAGAAAATGAGGTATCCAATGCAAAAGAATGAAACTGGACCATTATCTTACACCATACACAAAAATCAACTCAAAATGGATTAAGGATTTAAACATAAAAGACCTGAAACTGTAAAACTCCTTGAAGAAAACATGGAAGAAAAGTTCCATTAACAGTAGTCTTAGCAATGACTTCTCGCATATGACACCAAAAGCACAGGCAATAAATGCATACATAGATACCAAATTAAAAAGTTTCCACAGCAGAGTAAACAAGTAAACACGCAACCTACAAATGGGAGAAATATTTGAAAATGATGTATTTCATAAGGGGTCACTATCCAAAGAATATAAGGAACACCTACCATTCAACAGCAAAACAATAATAAAGAAATAGACAAAGGACTTAAATAAAAAATTTTCCTGAAGACATACAAAGAACCACAGGCATATGAAAAGATGCCTGATATCAGTGATCGTAAGTGAAATATAAGTCAAGGGGCCCCTGGGCGGGTCAGGAGATTAAGCATCTTTCCGTTCAGGTTGTGATCCTGGGATCAATAACGCACTAGGTACCCTGTTCAGCAGGGAGTCTGCTTCTCCCTCTCCCTCTGACTCTCCCCGCTACTTGTGCTCTCCCTCTCTCTCAAATGAATAAATTAAAAAATGTTTAAAAAAAAAAAAAAAAAAGCCGGGGCGCCTGGGTGGCTCAGTTGGTTAAGCGACTGCCTTCAGCTCAGGTCATGATCCCGGAGAACCGGGATCGAGCCCCACATGGGGCTCCCTGCTCGGCGCAAAGCCTGCTTCTCCCCCTCTCACTCCCCCTGCTTGTGTTCCCTCTCTGGCTGTGTTTCTCTCTGTCAAATAAATAAAATCTTTTAAAAAAAAAAGTGATGGTGGCTGAGCTGGGTGGCTTAGTAGGTTAAGTGTCCGCCTTAGCTGGCTTCTCCCTTTGCCTGCTGCTCCCCCTGCTTGTGCTGTCAAATAAATAAAATCTTAAAAAGAAAAAAGTTAAATGCGAGTCAAAATCATAATGAAGTATCACCTCACACCCATCTGAATGGCCACTATCAAAAAAGAACAGAAAATATTTAACTGTTGGCAAGGATACAAAAAATTGGAACTCATGTTATACTACTGACAGGAATTTAAATGGTGCAGCCATTATGGAAAACAGGATAGAGGTTCCTCAAAAAAGAACTATCCTATGACCCGGCAATTCTACTTCTGTGTATCTGAGGAGGGGAGGGAAGGAAAAGAAAGAAAAGAAAGAAAAAAAAGAAAAAGAGAAAGAAAAAGAAAATCAGGATCCTGAAGAAATATCTACACTCTCATGGTCACTGCAGCATTATTCACAATAGCCAAGAGGTAGAAACAACCTATCAGAAGATAAATGGATAAGGGCACTTGGCCAACTTGATCTTGGGACTCTAAATTTGAGTCCCACACTGGATGCAGAGATTACTTTAAAAGGGGGGGGGGGTTGGGACGCCTGGGTGGCTCAGTTGGTTAAGCAACTGCCTTCGGCTCAGGTCATGATCCCGGAGACCGGGGATCGAGTCCCACATCGGGCTCCCTGCTTCTCCCTCTCTCACTCCCCCTGCTTGTGTTCCCTCTCTGGCTGTGTTTCTCTCTGTCAAATAAATAAAATCTTTAAAAAATAAATAAATAAATAAATAAAATAAAAGGGGGGGGCAGGGTGCACCTGGCTCAGTGGGTTAAAATGTCTGACCTCGGCTCAGGACATGACCTCAGGGTCCTGGGATCAAGGTCCGCATCTGGCTTCCTGCTCAACAAGGAGTCTGCTTCTCCCTCTACCCGCCCCCACCAGCTCATGCTCATGCATTCATTCCTTCTCAAATAAAATCTTTTTAAAAAATCATAAAAAAAGATGAATGGACAAAGAAAATGTAATATATCCATACAAGAGGCTCTTATTCTGCCATAAAATAGAAGGAAATCCTATCATGTGCTACAACATGGATAAACCTTTAGGATGTTATGCTAAATGAAGTAAACTAGTCACAGGACTAATACGGTATGATTCCATTTATAACAGAAACTCATAAAAACAGCAGGGTAGTTGCCAGGGGCTTGGCGGAGGGAACAAATAGGAGGCTGCTGCTATTCAGTGCTATTAAAAAAAACCGTACAGCAGGAAAAAGTTCTAGACATTGGTTGTACAATATTGTGCTTTCAGTTAAAAATACTGTACTATACACTTAGAAATTTCCTAAGGAGGGGGAGATTCCATGTTTTGTTTTTACCATAGTAAATTCTTTTTCAATATGTCCTCAAAAGCCTAACAGTATACAAAATAACCAAATAACTTATGTTAAAAGGACATATTCAATGAACTGTGTTTCCTCTGTTGAACAAACCAATTCAGTAATACTGTTATTTTAAAAGGTTTTGATGTTTTACCATCTAATGCTAAAGAAAATGGATTCAATTAGAACTTTTTTTTTTAAGATTTTATCTATTATTTATTTGAGAGAGAGTGAGAGCGAGCACGAGAGGGCGAGAAGGTCAGAGGGAGAAGCAGACTGCCCGCGGAGCTGGGAGCCTGATGCGGGACTCAATCACCCAAGCCAAAGGCAGTGGCTTAACCAACCGAGCCACCCAGGTGCCCCCAAGAAAGTAGATTCACTTAGAACTTTTCCTCGACTATTACTTCAAATTCTACATGGTTAATAAATGTTTACTATAAGGAGCGAGAGGAGATGAAGATAAATCCTACTGTCTAAAAATTAAAATGAAAAATAACACCTGGGGCGCCTGGGTGGCTCAGTGGGTTAAAGCCTCTGCCTTTGGCTCAGGTCATGATCTCAGGATCCTGGGATCGAGGTCTGCATCGGGCTCTCTGCTCAGCAGGGAGCCTGTTTCCTCGTCTCTCTCTGCCTGCCTCTCTACCTACTTGTGATCTCTGTCAATAAATAAATTTATTAAAAAAAAGAAAGAAAGAAAAATAACACCTGGATATGGTATGCGTGCAGATATCCAAGGGGTGTGGGTAGGTAAGAAGGATAACAATGACAGACTCTTGAGTTCTTTATAAAAACCATTCCAAATTCACATGCACCTAAGTAAACTGTGTATGGCAAGTACACAAAAATACTGTGTTACATGCTAAGGTCACTTAAAGTGACTATATATGGTATCTGCAAATATACAATACAGTAGTAATAAAGTTTTCATGGAAGATGAAAATCAACCTTATCATTCAGCAACCTAGCTTTTTTTTTTTTTTTTGAAGATTTTATTTATTTGACAGAGAGAAACACAGCCACAGAGGGAACACAAGCAAGGGGAGTGAGAGAGGGAGAAGCAGGCCTCCCCGCCGAGCAGGGAGCCCGATGTAGGGCTCGATCCCGGGTCTCCAGGATCATGACCTGAGCCGAAGGCAGTCGCTTAACCAACTGAGCCACCCAGGCACCCCAATCTAGCTAAGTTTTAACCAGGTCATTCTGACTGCATCATTACAGTAGGCTTAGCTTTAATCTTGTTAATTTTATTCTGGTTTAAAAAGGAGAGATATCATATAATCCAAACTCCTTTTTTTTTTTTTAAAAGATTTTTACATATTTGACAGAAAAAGAGCCAGAGAGGGAACACAGGCAGGGGGAGTGGAAGGGGAAGAAATGGGCTTCCTGCTGAGCAAGGAGCCCAGATGCAGGCGGCGGAGCTCAATCCCAGAACCCTGGGATCATGATCTGAGCCAAAGGCAGACACTTAACAACTGAGCCACCTAGGAGCCCCATTAACTAAATTCCTTAATTTTTCTTGGTGTTAAAATATTTGTGGATTCTGTGTGCTCTAATCTAATCTAAGGAGAAGAGTATTTAGAACAAAATAAGTAAGAAAGTTCCCTATAACAACAACATTCTAAAGATCTGGAATTATTTTAGCATATTTCAGTCCTAGTAATCTTAACATAAACATTTTATTCTCTTCTATTCAATTCTCCAGGAGCGTGACAAACAAGAAAAAACCCAAGTACAACACTCTACTACAGCTAAAGATAAAACATGCCAGTAACAGACATATGTAGCATTTATCCATGAGAAAGTTTCGACAAGAACAATGAGTAAAAATGGGGTTTTTACCATTTTATTGCCAAGGTCATGTTTAACAGATTGGCTTATTGAATCACAATTATAAAACAGAGGAAAAAAGAATTCCTTCACCCAAAGCTAAGAAGAAATGACAATATTATGTTATCTTTCACTGAGCTGGCTCCTAAAAGGGGGAAAAAAAAACTTGGAATAACCGCTTTTCAGCCACATGTGAATTTTTTTCAACAGTACCAAATTTGTTTCTGAGTTTTAAAGACGACCATGTACTAAATGAGGATAAATACAGTAAGCTGATTAGAATTCATCTAGCCTTATCCACAAAAGGATACCATGAGAGCAGAGTAGCACTTTTACCAGTAATTCAATCAGCATGCTCTACGACTGAGTTGTGAAAGAAACTGTTAACGTGGCTACACTGAGACACATGTTATTTCAGTGATGACAATGAGACCTATAACATTTTCTGTTAGGCTCAGAGTAGAGTGAAAGTAACAAGACTTTTCAGTACTAGAAACATACTTCTAGATCATTTGCCAAAATAACAACCAGCATACTTGTACAAATTGACTTTTAGGACCCTAACGTAAATACAGAAATTGGTTCCCAAAGACTGTAGGTGTAGAAATTTTGAAGTATGTCAAATAAGTCCAAACAAAAAAACTCTGGACTTGACAGTGACAAGTGGAATGAACTAAAGTTCTTTTTAAAAGGACTATTTTGAAGATTATGACTCAAACTCTGGAGGAACTATGGTGATTAGCAGTGGAAGAAATCACATGTAAAATTCCTTAAATAAAAATTTATAGACAAAAAGGTTACAAAGAGTTTTCAAAAGATGGGTAGAAGAAACAGAGGGGGTTTGAAGGAGAAAATTTTACCAAGATTAGGATAACTTTTGTCTCTTTAGAACTTTCTTTTAAGCATAATTATGTAAAATCTCAAACTGTCCCATCCTGTGACAAAAAGACCCTTAAATAAATTCTCATAATTTGTTAAGTATTCGAATTATTAAATTACGTAAGATAAAATGCAGACATCCCTTAACTAAAATCCAGAATGTACTGCTAAGAACAAAGCATTTAGAATAGGTTAATACAGAATAGATTAATACAGAGCACTACACAGAGAATGTGATCCACAGGTACAAGAGAGAACTGAAAATCTGTTCTGCCTGCTTTAATTAAACTCCACAAATAAACCTTTTAAAGAAATGCACTGCTATTTTTATGAAAAAATTGTCACCTCCTATCTACATGAAGAACAATGCATACTACCATTCAGTTGTTTGTGAGCATAACTTCAAAGTATTTTGGTAGCAAAGGTTTTATAGAAGCAAGCCACTGCCACATCAGAATTTGAAATAACATAATTTGAGGAGCGCCTGGGTGGCTCAGTGATTAAGTGTCTGCCTCAGGCTCAGGTCATGATCCTAGGGTCCTGGGATCGAGCCCCATATCAGGCTCCCTGCTCTGATGCAGAGCATCATCTCCCTGCTCCAGCCTGTTCTCCCTCTCCCACTTTCCCTGCTTGTGTTTCCTCTCTTGCTGTGTCTCTCTGTCAAATAAATAAATATTTTAAAAAATAAATAAATAACATAATTTGAGTATAAACTAAAATATCTGGATAATAAGGCATATATATTCAATACTTGGCACTTTATGAAAACTAATACAACTTAGCCTGCAATTCAACTATTAAAAATACTAGAATATATATGCAACTAATGAATTGAACACTATCAACAACTAATGAGGTAATGTACGCTGGCTAACTGAACATAATAAAAAATAGAGTAAAATACTAGAATGAACCACGATGAAAATATCAGCTAAAATCGGCATCAAGTTTTACATCTAAAAATTCCATTAAGTATATAATGGACTAGTTGAAAAGAGAAGCTGTAAATATCTAGATAACCTGCATGTACAGAATATTCATTCTCCCCTTCTTTTTAAGAATATGTACCTGAACACATGCTTGTCCTAATTATCTAACATCTCTCTTGCTGCTTGTGTGGGCACATGACTAAGTCCTAGTCAATGATGTATAAAGAGGAAAAAAAAATGATGTGTAAAGAGAAGCATGTGGGTCCTGGCCTTCTAGGGATGGATCGCTACCTCATCTTCCTATTCCTTCTATACTCTTTAACAGTGTAGAGATGATAGAACACCACCACAGAGGAAGCTGGACTCTCACAACATAGCCACTTGAAATCACTGCAGAGATAACAGACAAGGACTGGCAAGCCAGAGAAAAAGAAGCCACCTATTAAAAAACTTACTTGGGATTTCTTTTATAGTAACTAAGCCAAATCCTAAGACAACAACACATGAATAATCTGCAAATAATAACAGAGATGTGAATATACAAAATTTTCCCAAGACTGTATTTGTGTGTTTTTTTTTAAGATTTCATTTATTTAGGGGCACCTGGGTGGCTCAGTTGGTTAAGGGACTGCCTTCGGCTCAGGTCATGATCCCGGAGACCCGGGATCGAGCCCCACATCAGGCTTCCTGCTGAGCAGGCAGCCCGATATGGGGCTCGATCCAGGGTCTCCAGGATCATGACCTGAGCAGAAGGCAGTTGCTCAACCAACTGAGCCACCCAGGCGCCCCTGTATTTGTATATTTACATAACCTCCATATAAGTAACTATAATTTAAGGGATGTACACAACATATAAGAGAATGGAGAAAGAAAGAAACTAAGGAAAAAATACAATCTAAACCCAACTTTTATATAGGAGGATAAACCCATAGAGTGATTTCTAAGGGTTATTGCTAAATTAAAAAAAGCAAAGTACAAAAAGGCATATAGTTCCTACCTTTTATGTAAGAAGGAACAAAAATAAGAAAATCTGTGTTTTTAAAAAGGAAATTCAGGTACCTGGCTGGCTCAGTCAATACAGCATGCAACTCCTTTTTTTTTTTTTTTAAAAGACTTGATTTATTTATTTGCTAGAGAGAAACACAGCTAGAGAGGGAACACAAGCAGGGGGAGTGAGAGAGGGAGAAGCAGGATTCCTGCGCCTGATTCGGGGCTTGATTCTGGAACTCTGTGATCATGACCTGAACCAAAGGTAGATGCTTAACGACTGAGCCACCTAGGCGCTCCGAGCATGGAACTCCTGATCTCAGGGTTGTGAATTCATGCCCACAATGGATGTGGAGTCTACTTTTAAAAAACACATACATACAGGGATGCCTGCATGGCTCAGTCGGTTAAGGGCTTTGGCTCAAGTTATGATCCCAGTGCCCTGGGATCAAGTCCCACATCGGGCTCCTTGCAGGGAACCTGCTTTTCCCTGTGCCTGCCGCTCCCCCTGCTTGTGCTCACACTCTCTCTGACAAATAAATAAATAAAATCTTAAAAAAAAAAAACAACGGACGCCTGATGGCTCAGTGGTTAAGCCTCTCCTTCAACTCAGGTCATGATCCCGGAGTCCTGGGATCGAGCCCTGCGTTGGACTGCCTGCTCGGCAGGAAGCCTGCTTCTCCCTTTCTCACTCCCAACTGCTTGTGTTCCCTCTCCAGCTGTGTTTCCCTCTGTCAAATAAATAAAATCTTTTTAAAAAGTCAAAACAACAGGGGCGCCTGGGTGGCTCAGTTGGTTAAGCCTCTCCTTCAACTCAGGTCATGATCCCGGAGACCCGGGATCAAGTCCCACGTCGGGCTCCCTGCTCGGCAGGAAGCCTGCTTCTCCCTCTCTCACTCCCTCTGCTTGTGTTCCCTCTCTGGCTGTGTTTCTCTCTGTCAAATAAATAAAATTTAAAAAAAAAGCAAAAGAAAAACACCACACATACATATATACATACATAAAATAAAAAGAAAACACAGGAAAGATAAAGCAGAAAACAGTAAAGCTGATTCCCTACAAGGGGTGGGTGATGGGCTGGAACATAGCTCAGTGAAATGACTTGTCCCTGAACTTCACGTATATATGTAACTTTTGGAAGCATATTAATGTTATAAATATGCAAAAAACACTGCAGTAAGAATGGAAGGAGGAAAAAAACCTAAAACTAAAAGCAAGCCAGAACAAATAAACCTATTCGTAATTCATATGAACAGCAAAGACTGAAGAAAAGAGGCAGGCAGCAAGAACCAATCTAAGCAACTTATGAACATATTATTTCACTTGATAACCTCAACTGGTAACACATAGGGTGGAGCAAGTGCAGGATTGCAAAAACAAAAAAATAAACAAAATCCTAAGCACATCAGATTTATTATAATAAAATGGACAAAGCAAATCTCTATTTTAGGTGTATTATAGGTTTGAGCAAACGTGTTGATGTTGCTGGAAGTCAAGGTTAAGAGATAAGGCAAGAAAGAATCCTATAAAGGTAGTTCAGCATTAGAGATAGTGTAAACTCATGATTTCTAGAACAGGTATGTACATATGCAGAAACCTATACGTTATATGATTTATATGCATATATACATGCATGTCTCCTACGGCCACCTGCTAAAAGGGCCAAGAAGCAATGAGCACATCTAATACCCAGATCTTGGTCTCTAAATACCATACCCCTCAATGAATGGGGTCTCATCGGAGCATGGACCGGATTCCAGGTCTAGAACAAAGGTACAAAATAAACCTGAAACACTGTTCTGTAAGAAAATAAAAAGTGTTCACAGAAGATGGCATGTCATGGATACAAGAGAGCCAGCATCAAAAGGCCAAATCAGACAAATTAGCTCCAAAAAAGTAATGAATTATGAACCGTTAAAAAAGAGAGGGGGACACACCTAGGTGGCTTAGTAGGTTAAGCATCTGACGATGATTTTGACTTAGGTCATGATCTCAGAGTTATAGGATTGAGTCCTGCATTTGGCTCCACGGTCAGTGCAGAATGTGCTTAAGATTCTCTCCTCCCTCTGCCCCTCCTCCCACTTGCGCATGCTATCTCTCCAATAAATAAATGAGAGAGAGAGAGAGAGAGAGAAATTCATCAGTCCATACTGCTAAAAGAAAAATTAAAGCGGTGCTGGGTGGCTCAGTTGTTAAGCAACTGCCTTCGGCTCAGGTCATGATCCCAGAGTCCCCAAATCAAGCCCCGCATCAGGCTCCCCACTCAGCAGGAAGCCTGTTTCTCCGTCTCTCACTCCCCCTGCTGTGTTCCCTCTCTAGCTGTGTTTCTCTGTCAAATAAATAAAATCTTTAAAAAAAAAAAAAAGAAAGAAAAAAATTAAAAATGGGGAGAAGAGTGAGCTCATGCCTATAGCAGTGTTGAGAACTGGTGAATGTGGAGGGAGTCTGAGAGATGGAAAATGATTATTTTGCAACCAGCACAGTAAACACTGAATCATGAAAGAATCATAATCACATATTACTAAATTTATGAGTGTAGTGTAATGAAAAATAGGGTATTGGAATAGTATTAAAGTATTTCTTCAAAGACTGCTTTTTAGTTGCAAGGGAAAGAAAGAGTTATTATACAATAAAGGAATAGACAACCCTTGACTGGATGATCATAATGAACATCCTCCAGATGTGATACACTGACAAGAATACATCATCACTTACGCAGTATCCGGCCGTAGAATGAATAACTTGAATCCAATCAAGAAGAAACTTGACACTAAACCCAAATGAGGTGCTTTTTCTAAGGGACATGGGGATGTCAATGTTATAAAAAATGAAGACTATGGAAATATTCCAGATTAGAGGAGACTAAAGAGATACAACAGCTAAATAAAATGCCTCATCTGAGACTGGATCTGGATCCTGTACCAGAAGAAGAGAAAATGCTACAAAGAACATTACTGTGTCACATGACAAAACTGAAACAGATTAGGTAAAAATATTGGAACTGTGTTAAATTTACTGCAGTTTGACTACCACAGATGGGGACCTGCAATTGAGTAGGAAATACACACTATATTTAAGGGTAACAGGCTATGATATATGTAACTTACCTTTAAATATTCAGGAAAAAAAAAATGAAGTGTGCATGTATATGGGTATACACACACAAAGAAATTTGAAAAAACAAATGTTAAGATAATCAGGATAAGGCATATTCTTTTCCTTTTTTTAAGATTTTATTTATTTATTTCACAGAAAGAGAGATCACAAGTAGGCAGAGAGAGAGGAGGAAGCAGTATCCCTGCTGAGCAGAGAGCTCGACGTGGGCCTCGATAACAGGACCCTGGGAACATGACCTGAACCGAAGGCAGAGGCTTTAACCCACTGAGCCACCAAGGCACCTTTAAGGCGTATTCTTTGTACAGTTATATTTTTGCAACTCTTCTGCAAGAGTTAATTTTAAAAATTTTTCCTAATTAAACCTTATTTTTTTTTTTTTAATTTAAGTTCTTGGGGCACCTGTTTGGCTCAGTCACTTGTATGTCTGCCGTGGGCTCAAGTCATGATCCCAGGACAAACCCTGAGTCTGACTCCCTGCTCAGCAAGGAGTCTGCTTCTCCCTCTGACCCTACCCACTCTCATCCTCTCTCTCTCTCTCTCTCTCAAATAAATAAAATCTTTAAGAAATAAATAAAAATAAAAATTTAAGTTCTTTTTTTTTAAAAGATTTTATTATTTATTTGACAGAGAGAGACACAGTGAGAGAGGGAACACAAGCAGTGGGAGTGGGAGAGGGAGAAGCAGGCCTCCCCCTGAAGCACAGAGCCCGATAACGGGGCTCAATCCCAGGATCCTGAGATCATGACTTGAGCCAAAGGCAGATGCCCACCCACTGAGCCACCCAGGCACTTCAAAAACTCAAGTTCTTTTAGAAAATTTATAAACTAGAAGAGGTCATTCTATCAGTGAATATTTTAATTTCCATGACGCAACTATATCAAATGGAGACAAGATTAAAGAAAGTAGGAAACCAGGGCACCTGGGTGGCTCAGTCTGCTAAGCTTTAACCTTCAGCTCAAGTCACAAATAACCCCAGGGTTCTGGGATTAAGTCTCACATCACATCATGCTTCCTGCTTAGCAGGGAAGTCGGCTTCTCCCTCTCTGCCCCTCCCCATGCTCACGCACGCACGGTCAGTCTCTCTCTCTCTCTCTCTCTCTCTCTCTCTCTCTCTCTCTCTCGGAAGGAAGCCAAAGAGTAATAAAAAGATTAATATGTGGCACCTGGCTGGCTCAGTTGGTTAAGCAACTGCCTTTGGCTCAGGTCATAATCCTAGAGACCCGGGATCAAGCCCCACATCGGGCTCCCTGCTCAGCGGGAAGCCTGCTTCTCCCTCTCTCACTCCCCCTACTTGTGTTCCCTCTCTGGCTGTGTTTCTCTCTTCAAATAAATAAAATCTTAAAAAAAAAAAAAAAAAAAGATTAATATACTCCTAGTACAGGCAATTTCACAAGTGGGAAGTGTTAAGACCGTCCTTTATTTATAAATTGAAATTAAATATTGCTAATTAAATAACCTATCAAAACAAATGAAAAAAATTTTTAATTTTTTTTTCTCTTTTCAAAGATTTTATTTATTTATTTGACAGAGAGAAACACAGCCAAAGAGGGAACACAAGCAAGGGGAGTGAGAGAGGGAGAAGCAGGGTTCCCGCTGACCAGGGAGCCTGATGCGGGGCTCGATCCCGGGTCTCCCGGATCATAACCTGAGCCGAAGGCAGTCGTCCGTCCAACTTAGCCACTGAGACGCCCCTTAATTTTTTTTTTAAACTAATTTTTACACCCAGTGTGGGACTCAAACTTACGACCCTAAGATCAAGAGTCCCATGCTCTTCCTATTAAGCCTGCCAGGTGCCCCAACAAATGAAAAGCTTAATAGCAATACTTGGTTGAAATACAGAAAAAAATTAAAACATAACCCATATGTGACACAAAGCTGGTAAGGGTTTTTTGGGGTTTTTTTAAGATTTTATTTATTTATCTGACAGAGAGAGAGATCACAAATAGGCAGAGAGGCAGGCAGAGAAAGAGGGGGACGCAGGCTCCCTGCTAAGCAGAGAGACTGATATGGGACTAGATCCCAAGACCCTGAGATCATGACCTGAGCCGAAGGCAGAGGCTTAACCCTCTGAGCCACCCAGGAGCCCAGATTTTCGATTTTTAATGGTCCTTCCTGAATAAAAGGGCCACTCACAACCATCTCTGCCCAGGCTTCTAAGAATCTCAAAGTTCTATTTGTGGCAGGCCTAGGAATCCCATCACAACAAAAAGGCTTGAATTCTGATTTCACCTCATTCTACTCCTTACTGTTTCTTAACAGTTTCCTCATTTTCAACCTGGTTCTACCAAATTTCTATCTGTCCATTTTGCAAATGTTTTTTATATGGGCAACAAAGAAATCACAACTAAGCATAGATACAAATGTATTTCAATTTAATATGAAATTCCATATCAAATCAAGGTAAAAGTAAGAAGAGAAGAGACAGAAACGGAACAGATCATTAGCTTTGGAGACAATCCTTATATTATTAAGGGCTCATGAAGAAAAAAAAAGGGGCACAGAACATAATGATTATTGTAACACATACATGAATCTAGGGTGTCCATTTCTGCATATGATGTTGTAACAGGGACCAAATTCACTTTTCCATCTGAAAATAACAAAATGTGGGCAAAAGCTATAAAACAGCTTTCAGAAAATGGACATCAGATGGAATAGCACAATGATCCCTGAGAGGGCAAAAATATGGAATAAGTCCTGAAAGTGCCTGAGTTTCCAGGCAATGGCACAGGAAGGGAGAATTCACGGTTCAACCAGTAGCAGTCTCTCATACTGAAATGGAACCAGGAAGATGAAGGTGGCCAGTTTGCAGAGCACAGTACCAGAGGAGAACGCTGCTCAAAGTACTTTGGATATGAAGAGGGTCCCATCAAATATACAGTGAGTAATGATGAGCAAATATGTAAAGTATCTGAAGCAAGAGAATGAACTCCCCCCCGCCCCTCGAAAAGCAAGGAAACAATCCCTCGACTGTTCTTTCCCAGAGCTGCAAGAAGTTCACGTTCACATTAGCCAAAGTGCAAAACCTTGTAATTCAGTTAAAGGGAATGAGGTGATATATTTTAGGGGGAAATGGGGTGAACCCTAAAGGCTCTTACACACCTAAAATTTAAAGCCTGGTAAGGATCAAATATAACTTAGATGCATCTCAGAAAAAGTCAAATCTTAAAGGGAGGGCACCTGGGTGGCTCAACTGGTTAGGCAACTGCCTTCCACTCAGATCATGATCCTGGAGTCCCAGGATTGAGTCCTACATCAGGCTCCCTGCTCAGAAGAAAGTCTGTTTCTCCCTCTGATCATGCTCTCTCCGAAAAAAAATAAAATCTTTAAAACAAAACAAAACAGGGGTGACTGTGTGGCTCAGCCATTAAGCGTCTGCCTTCGGCTGAAGTTATGATCCCGGAGTCCTCAGATCCAGCCCCGCATTCCGTTCCCTGCTCGGCGGGAAGCCTGCTTCTCCCTGTCTTACTCCCCCTGCTTATGTTCCCTCTCTAGCCGTGTTTCTGTCAAATAAATAAATAATCCTTTTTTAAAAAATCCTATAAGGAAATATCCAATACCCAACAAAGTAGAAGCCTAAACGACTAGGCATGCAAAGAAACAGGAAAATATGACTCATAATAAGAAAAAGACCCAGAGGGGGGCCTGGGTGGCTCATTTGGTTGAGCGACTACCTTCGGCTCAGGTCATGATCTTGGAGACCCGGGATCAGGCCCCGCATCGGGCTCCCTGCTGGGCGGGAAGCCTGCTTCTCCCTTTCTCACTCCCCCTGCTTGTGTTCCTTCTCTAGCTGTGTTTCTCACTGTCAAATAAATAAAATCTTAAAAAAAAAAAAAAAAAACAGAAAAAGACCCAGAAACAATACAAATGATAGAATTTGTAGGCACATGCATTAAAAATAACTGTGAGGCACCTGGGTGGCTAAGTGGGTTAAAGCCTCTGCCTTTGGCTCAGGTCATGATCTCGGGGTCCTGGGATCGACACCCGCATCGGGCTCACTGCTCAGCAGGAAGCCTGCTTCCTCCTCTCTCTCTGCCTTCCTCTCTGCCTACTTGTGATCTGTGTGAAATAAGTAAATAAATAAAATCTTTTGAAAAAAAGAATATCTGCTCTTTAAAAAAAAAAAGAAAGAAAGAAAGAAAACAAAGTCTAGGGGCACCTTTCAGCTCATGTCATGATCTTAGGGTTGTGGGATGGAACCCTGTGTCAGACTCCATGCTCAGTGGGGAGTCAGCTTGAGATTCTCTCTACCCCTCTGTTCACCGCCCCACCCCACTCACATGCCTGCATGCACGCTCTCTAAAATAAATATTTTTTTTCTTTAATTTTACTTATTTATTTGACAGAGAGAAACACAGCGAGAGAGGGAACACAAGAAGAGGGAGTGAGAGAGGGAGAAGCAGGCTTCCCGCCTAGCAGGAAGCCCGATGTGGGGCTCGATCCCGGTCTCCAGGATCATGACCTGAGCCGAAGGCAGTCGCTTAACCAACTGAGCCACCCAGGCGCCTCTCTTCCTCTCTCTTTAAAGTGGAGCTTGAACTCAAGGTCAGGCAGAAAGCCCGATGTGGGGCTCAATTCTGGGACTCTGGGATCATGACCTGAGCCAAAGGCTGAGCCACTCAGGCACCCTATAAAATAAATAAAATAAATCTTAAAAAAAAAAGAGGGGTGCCTGGGTGGCTCAGAGGGTGAAGCCTCCGCCTTTGGCTCAGGTCATGATCTCAGGGTCCTGGGATGGAGTCCCACATTGGGTTCTCTGATCAGCGGGGAACCTGCTTCCCCCTCTTTCTCTGCGTGCCTCTCTGCCTATCTGTGATCTCTCTGTCAAATAAATAAATAAAAATCTTTAAAAAAGGATGCCTGGGTGGCTCAGTGGGTTAAGCCTCTGCCTTCAGCTCAAGTCATGATCTCACGGTCCTAGGATCGAGGCCACATCGGGCTCTCTGCTCGGCAGGGGAGCCTGCTTCCTCCTCTCTGCTTACTTGTGATCTCTCTCTCTGTGTCAAATAAATAAAATCTTAAAAAAAAAAAAAAAAGTATCACAAAATGGAAAAGCAGGGGCACCTGCGTGACTCAATGGATTAAGCATCTCCCTTTGGCTCAGGTCATGTCCCAGGGTCCTGGGTTTGGGCCCTACATCAGGCTCCCTCCTCAGTGGGGAGTATATTTCTCCCTCTACTCCTTCCCCCTGCTCATGATTTCTCTCCCTCTCAAATAAGTAAATTAAACTTTAAAAAAAAAAATGGAAAAACAAATTCCAAAAAATAAGTACCCTAATATATGCAAGTACATTCTCTTTGGCAATGTCAAATATATGCCAAAGTTCTCAAGCTCTTGGTTAACTTATGGTTTCACTGCCTCATTTCAAACTTGATTTTCTGGAAAATAAGTTACAGAAAAATATTTTGAACTTACAAAGGTTAAAGGCACCTGAGTGAAAAAGAATGAAAAAGATTAACAGTACTTTAATTCCTTATTAAAATCCTTCCAGGGATCCCTAGGTGGCTCAGTTGGGTTGTGAGATGGAGCCCTGTGTCAGGCTCCACGCTCAGCAGGGAGTCTACTTGAGGCTCTCTCTCTCCCTCTGCCCCTCTCTACAGCTCATGGGCATGCACCCTCTAATAAACAATCCATCTTTTTTAAAAAAGATTTTATTTACTTATTGGGGGGGAGTGAGAGACCAAGTGTTTGCAAACAGGGGGTGGAGGGAGGGAGAAGCAGACTACCCACTGAGCAGGGAGCCCAATGTGGGACTGAATCCCAGGACCCCAAAATCATGACCTGACCCAAAGGCAGATGCTTACCTGACTGAGCCACCCCACCCAGGCACCCCGATAAACAAATCTTATTAAAAGGGGGAGGGGGCAATGCCTGGGTGGCTCAGTTGGTTAAGCGACTGCCTTCGGCTCAGGTCATGATCCCGGAGACCCGGGATCGAGTCCCACATCAGGCTCCCTGCTCAGCGAGAAGCCTGCTTCTCCCTCTCTCACTCCCCCTGCTTGTGTTCCCTCTCTGGCTGTGTTTCTCTCTGTCAAATAAATAAAATCTTAAAAAAAAAAAAAAAAAAAAACCCTGCTTGTGTTCCCTCTCTTGCTGTGTTTATCTCTGTCAAATAAATAAATAAAATCTTTAAAAAAATTTAATCAAGAAAATACTATACATTTTCCTAAGTCTTTATGTTATTCAGATCAACAATTTAAGTACCTGATTTACTATTTAAATTAAATTCTATTTATATAAAAAGATGATGGGGCACCTGGGTGGCTCTGCTGGTTAGGTGATTGTCTTGGGCTCAGGTCATGATCCCAGAGACCCAGGATCAAGCCCTGCATCAGGCTCCCTGCTCGGCGAGAAGCCTGCTTCTCCCTGCCTCACTGCCCCTGCTTGTGTTCTCTAGCCATGTTTCTCTCTGCCAAATAAATAAATAAAATCTTAAAAAAAAAAAAACAAACAAACAAAAAAAGATAACAAGGGGTTCCTGGGTGGCTCAGTTGGTTGAGCGCCTGACAGCTCATGTTATGATCTCAGGGTCCTGGGACTGAACCCCACACCCCATGTATGGCTCTGCGCTCAGCTGGGAGTCTGCTTGCCCCTCTCTCTCTCCCCCAACTTGTGTTCCGTTTCTCTCTTTCTCAAATAAAATCTTTAAAAACAAAACAAAAGACGACAGATGCTTCTGCTTTGAAACAAACACTCTTGAACATTTAAAAGACTACCCAAGGGGCGCCTGGGTGGCTCAGTTGGTTAAGCGCATGCTTTCGGCTCAGGTCATGATCCTGGAGACCCAGGATCGAGCCCCACATCAGGCTCCCTGCTCGGCGGGAAGCCTGCTTCTCCCTCTCTCAGTCCCTCTGCTTGTGTTCCCTCTCTAGCTGTGTTTCTCTCTGTCAAATAAATAAATAAAATCTTTAAAAAAATAAATAAATAAATAAAATAAAAGACTACCCAAAAGTTTCCATAGGGGAAAAAACATTCTTCCTCACCAGACAGCCCTTTAAAGACACATTCTTTTTTTAATTCCCAGCACCAAAAGCACAGTGAAAACCAAGTAGCGTAAGTTGAATAAAACTAGGGACACCTGGGTGGCTCAGTTAAGTGTCTGCCTTCGGCTCAGGTCCTGGAATCAGGTCTGACATCTGGCTCCTTGCTCAGCAGGAGCCTGCTTCTCCCTCTGCCTGCTGCTCCCTTCTGCTTGTGTTCTGACAAAAAAAATAAAATCTTAAAAAAAAAAAAAAAAAAATCACAAAGAAAAGCCAAGTAAAACTGAGCCTCTTCCAAACCCTGAATCTGCCAGAACATGCACAGCTTCAGCAATTCTCTGTATCAGCAACCTAGGAGCTAGCTCTAAATGGGTAGCTGTGGCTTTTTACTTGTACACTTTGGGCAGTTTCCCTCAAATAGCAAACCAATGGCTAGTCTCTTTTGTTTGTTTGTTTTTCCCCAGGCTTCACATCCATCTGTATCTCAGATTTCTAGTCCAAGAGATACAGTGAATTTCACACTGCCATCTTGGTGACTGGATCATGGGATGGTCAGTGGGTAAAAACAGTTTGACAAAAAAATAAGCTGCTTCATAAGAATGAGTTAACTGCTAAAAGAAGGATTCTGTGAAAACATTTGCACTTGGGTAGAAGGTGGGACTACCTGTCCTTTAAAATCTCTTTGTTAAGATTCTGTTTTTAAGGGCGCCTGGGTGGCTCAGTTGGTTGAGTGACTGCCTTTGGCTCAGGTCATGATCCCAGAGACCCGGGATCAAGTCCCACGTTGGGCTCCCTGCTCGGCAGGAAGCCTGCTTCTCCCTCTCTCACTCCCCCTGCTTGTGTTCCCTTCTCTGGCTGTGTTTCTCTCTGTCAAATAAATAAAATCTTAAAAAAAAAAAAAGATTCTGTTTTTAAGGAGACAACCCATATAAATTCATTTTATGAAACAAAAAAATGAGTTTATAAAACTATAGTTACACTTAACTTTAAAACTGCAGCTTTATGTCACCTTAATAAATACAACTAATACATAACCATGATTTACAGTGATAATCAAATTTAATTCAATTATCCACAAGCCCACTAACGAGTGTCATACTGAATGACAGGAAGAAAAAAAATAAAGTCCTGAATGTTCCTTGAAGGTCAAACAAGATAGTGCCAGAAGAGCCCAACACTAAACTATAGGAAAATGATAAAAATGAAGATGTAAGTATCTGAGAATTGAAACAGAGACTGACAAATATGGCTAGTTTCATCAGTGACCCAGCAGCAATCTTAACCAGCAAACTAAGTCCCAGGTGAAATATAAGCCTCCAAGCACTGAGGGTTAGTTAGGATGATTACACAGATAATGCCTTAAGAGAGACAGCAAAAGACAGCAGCTGAATGGAAAGCCAGAAATCAAATAAAAAGCAGGGAAGGCAAAAGAAGTGATCTAAGTGTATCAGCACATATATGACAACTACAAATAACAATTCAGGCAAACTATACCTAGCTATCAAAAATAGGGTGGCATTTTTTACTTTTTTTCTTTTAAGACTATTTATTTGACAGAGAGCACAAGCAGGGGGGAGCAGCAGGCAGAGGGAGAAGCAAGCTCCCCGCTGAGCAAGGAACCCTACGGGACTCAATCCCAGGAATCTGGTATCAGGACCCTGAGATCATGACCCAAGGCGAAGGCAGACACTTAATCAACTGGGCCACCCAGGCACCCTAGGATGGCATTTCTTAAAGAGGCACCAAAACTAAAGAAAAAAAAAAAAAAAAAAAAGGCATCAAAATTGCCAAATGAGGTGGCGCCTGGGTGGCTCAGTTGGTTGGGTGACTGCCTTCGGCTCAGGTCATGATCCCGGAGACCCGGGATCGAGCCCCGCATCGGGCTCCCTGGTTGGCGGGCAGCCTGCTTCTCCCTCTCTCACTCCCTCTGCTTGTGTTCCTTCTCTGGCTGTGTTTCTCTCTGTCAAATAAATAAAATCTTAAAAAAAAAAAAAATTGCCAAATGACCAATAAAACCATATAGAGAAACAGGCACTTAAATACAGATATGTTCCAACCTAATCCCTCAAACTCCATCTTTAATATTCTCCCTGGCAAGTTATAAGTTTTCAGACTAATCATTTCAACTGTATTTTTTTTTGAAGTTTTTATTTGAGAGAGAGGAGAGAGACAGTGCAGAGGGAGGAGCAGAGGGAGAGGGACAAGCAGATTCCATGCTGAGCACAAGCCCAACATGAAGTTTTGATCTCATAACCTTAAGATCATGACCTGAGCCAAAATCAAGAGTCAGGATGCTTAACCAACTGAGCCACCCAAGGTGCCCTCAACTACATTCTTGGCAGAAGTTTTCCTCATCTTTCTCATCCTTCTGCCACATGTGTCCCCCAGACAACCCTCAATCCTGTTATGAACAACTCTTTTCTGTACCCCTGGTTACATACTGGGGAAGATTATTAAAACAGCATGCTTTAAAAAGTTAATCTTTTCTTTTCTTTTCTTGTTTTTAAGATTTTATTTATTTGACAGAGAGAAACACAGAGACAGAGAGAAACACAGCCAGAGAGGGAACACAAGCAAGGGGAGTGAAAGAGGGAGAAGCAGGTTTCCCTCTGAGCAGGGAGTCGGATACAGGGCTGGATCTGGGACTCCGGGATCATGACCTCAGCCAAAGGCAGACGCTTCACGACTGAGCCACCCAGGTGCCCCTAAAAAGTTAATGTTTTCTAACATGGAGAGGTTGGGAGAGGGAAGAAGGACCTCTAGGCTAGCTGCACTAAAACTGAGATGGCCTGTGTGGTCAGGAAATTGGTTATATACATGAGGATTGAAAAAATAAATATGTTGAGGATAATGGAAAACAGGTATCTCATTATCAGCAAAGTGAAAATGTGGAAAGGCTAGAATAAAACATGGTGTTGAACTTGAATTAGAGGTATCAGTGTGAATTCATGGTTCCAAATATAGGTACAAAATATGTGTGTGTGTGAGAGACAGATGTCTGTATTTACATGCTCCCTAGCTCTGTGAACTCATAGAAGGCCTAGAAGCAATGACAATGCAGACTAAGTGACCGTACCTAGTCTCCAGACCTTCATTTCTTTGTTTTCAAAATTTTTAAAGTTTGGGCTCAGTGGGTTAAAGCCTCTGCCTTCAGCTCGGGTTATGATCTCAGGGTCCTGGGATCGAGGCTCGCGTCAGGCTCTCAGCTCAGGAGGGAGCCAGCTTCCCGCCCCCCACCCACCTGCCTCTCTGTATACTTGTGATCTCTGTCAAATAAATAAACAAAATCTTAAAAAAAAATTTTTTTTTCAAGTTTTATTTATTCAAGTCATGTCTATGACCAACGTGGAGCTCAAACTCAGGACCCTAGGATCAAGACCTGAACTGAGATTATGAGTCAGACACCTAAACCAACTGAGCCACCCAGGCACCCCTGCCAGACCTTTATTCCTAAATATCATTTTCCCTTAAAAAGGGGAGGGGGGGGGTCCTGAGATAAATGCTTGATTCCAGGACTGAGAAGGTATATGATGAGTACTGAACATGTCAGTATGCCATTAAGTAAAGAAACTCAAGAACTGGACACTTTGGTGGCACCTGGATGGCTCAGTTGGTTAAGCAACTGCCTTCGGCTCAAGTAACGATCCTGGAGACCCGGGATCAAGCCCCACATCGGGTGCCCTGCTTGGCGGGAAGCCTGCTTCTCCCTCTCTCACTCCCCCTGCTTGTGTTCCCTCTCTAGCTGTGTTTCCCTCTGTCAAATAAATAAAATCTTAAAAAAAAAAAAAAAAAAAAGAATTGGATACATCAAAAGGCACTTTGAAGAAATATCAAAATGCCAAATTTAAGAAAATCTAGGTATTGAAAGAATGACAGTATTATTATTTAGTAACAGTAACAAATGATGCAATAAAACAGGAATCCATGTTCATACTGACATAATGAAATGAATATATAAACATATAAATACACAATCTTACAGGAAAAGATCCACCTTAAAGTAGAAGGCCAACTGCTAATAATTGCAGAAGTAATGATACAACTAGGAAAAAAACATTCAACAACCATCATAGTAAAAAACTGATTTGGCAAGAATGAATGCTAAAACTAGTGGATGAAAACTTTTATGAGGAGAGCTGAGGAACCTGACAAACACCAAGGGATCAGATAGCATCAATAGTAATGATACAAAGTGGCAACTGTGTACAACCTGATATGATGCAATGAGAACAGAGCATCTCTTCAGTGGTTATTTCCACCAAATATATACAACCTAAATTATAACACATATTAGGATAACTACAAATAACGGCAGATCCTAACTCTTTAAAGATGTCAAAGTCATGGAAAGACCAAGAAAGACACAGATGTTCCAGACTGAAGGAGAATAGAGACTTGTAATAATTAAACACAACATGTGATTCTGGATAGGATCATGGGCTCTCTGGGAGGGAGGAGGGTATTTGTTATGCCATAAAACCATTATTGAGGTAACTGGTAAAATCTGAATGGGATCTGTGGCCTAGACTGTTTTCTCAACGTCAAACCAATTTCCTGTTTTGATGGGAATGCTGCCACTATAGAGTAAAGTGCTCTTGTGTTTAGAAAGTACAGACTAAGAAATTTAGAAGTAAACGCTATCAAATCTGCAACTTATTCTCCAATGAAAAAGAGGGAAGTCCACTCTGACCCCCCAAGACATTTGACAACGTCTAAAGACATTTTTGGTTGAAGCAACTGGTGTTGTGTTTTTTGGGAGGTGAGGGAGCAAGTACTACTAGCATCTAACGGGTAGAGGCCACATGTGTTGCTAAATATTCTCCAATTTACTAAGGCCAACCCCACAATAAAGATTTATTCAGTCCAAAATATCTACAGTATTGGGGCTAAGCAAAGCACTGACAAGTAGGGAAGGAAACTCTTGCCACAAGCCAAGGTCTACTCTTCCTCAGAAATGAGGTCATAGTGCCTTTAAATTTAATCAGATTAGAGAAGACCCAGATACTCCCACTGACCTATCAGCTACATGACGGCGCTTCTATTATAATGGAGAACTGGAACAACTGCTGAGAACATTTCCTACACCCGTGTACTTACCCCCCCTTTTTTTCTCTGGAGATTTGGGGGTAACCTACATAAAAATTCCCTTGAAAATAGAGCATATCTATTCTTTTCCACAGATAACATAAACCGTATATAAAAAACATCTATCATTTTCCATTAATTTATACATAACACTGAAATACTTAAAATTTTGATCTGTTTATGTCCTCTATTCCTTTACACTTATCAAAACTCAATAGGTAAAATTTCTTTTTCTGTTTCTCAATGACTTTCTCCTTTTCAACAACTCTAAAGTAGTCTTTTAGTGTCTTGAAGGCAAATGGATGACCTATTTCCTATGAGCTATTTTATACTGCTTAACTTCTTGTTGCTTTCTTCTTGAAGTAGGCTTCTAAATTCTTTATCTAGAAATTTTTGTAAGGGTACATACCTTCCATGGGATCTAAAGCATTTTTTATTACCTTAATTAAAGTACAGTAACACCTGAATCAAAGTTCCTTTTTTTTTTTTAGATTTTATTTATTTATTTGACAGAGAGAGAGAGATATCACAAGTAGGCAGAGTCAGGCAGAGAGAGAGGAGGAAGCAGGCTCCCTGCTGAGCAGAGAGCCTGACATGGGCCTCGATCCCAGGACCCTGAGATCATGATCTGAGCAGAAGGCAGAGGCTCTGACCCACTGAGCCACCCAGGTGCCCTCAAAGTTCCATTTTTGAAAATTACTGACCCACCTAAATATTACTAATATATGTAAAGAAATTCTGACACAATCTCACTTAAAATATTTTGGCAAATATTTCAGTAGGAGCTTAAAAAGGAAATTAAAACACTTACTGAAGTTCAACCTCTTCAGAGAATAATATGTTATTTAGGACTATTGTTTTATGTTAGGCTTTACCCTTATTACATTTTCCAAATAAGTTCAATTTCACAGCTCTTTTGGTTTTATAAATTAGCAATCATTTTCTTAATTTTCCTCAGATATTATCCATCACCAGTAAATAGGTCTTCTGCCAACTAGGTTATATGACCTGATTTAAGTACTTTAGGATAGAGAGATTGCTTCATAATCGAGTCAAGTACATGTACACTGCTGCCTTCTAAGCCACATTAGTAGCAAAGAAATGACTCCAATATTAAAACTAAGTTAAAAAATCTAAACATGACTAGAAATGGATGTAAATGACTATAATTAACATAAACATATAAGATAAAATTACTTAAAAGTACTATGACTTCATCCTCTGAAATAATCTAAAGACAAAAAGAACTGGAAAAATCTTAAACTTCACTCAGTGTACTCATTATTCATAAGTATACTGGTATTGGGACACCTGGGAACTCAGTTGGTTAAGCGTCTGCCTTCACCTCAGGTCATGATCCCATAGTCCTGGGACTGAGCCCACAGGGCTCCTTGCTCAGCAGGGAGCCTGCTTCTCCCTGCTTGTGCTCTCAATTTCTAACAAATAATAAGATCTTAAAAACATTATAATAATATTGATATTACAATTTTGAAAGTAATATGTACTATAAGATAAAGCAAGTAAACTTGTATAAAATTCTGTAATCTTAAATTTGAAAATGAAACTACCAATATGAACTCAAAGTTTATTTTCCGACATGTTTCATAGTTCTGTCCAAAAAAACAATGAACACACCTAATCCAGATCTGGGTTTCTAAATACTATTCCCACCAAAAGAACCAAGGATCCTTGCATAAATGAATGCTTCCATGACTGAAATGGTTTAAATACAAGATGAGTCCCAGTCATCTTTTTTGCAGAAAGCAAGGGAAATACTCAAAAGATGATGGGGTTGGGGAGCCTGGCAGCCTCAATTGGTGAAGCAAGCAACTCTTGATCTCAGGGTTGTGAATTCAAGTGTCATGCCAGGTGCAGAGGTTACTTAAAAAAGTAAAATCTTAAGAAAAAAGAAAGATGTTGCAGTTTAGCAAAACGATACTCTGAAATGGCTCACACTAGCCCAATCTATTGTAAATACACTTTTTTTTTTTGAGAGAAAGAACATGCATGTGTGTGCTCAGGGGTTGGGAAGAGAGGCGGAAGGAGCAAGAGAATCCCAAGCACGTTCCACGCCTAGTATGGAGCCTGACCTGGACCCCCAACCAACTGAGCCATCCGGGGCTCCTATAAATACATTTATAAAGTAAAAATTGGGCGCCTGGGTGGCTCAGTGGGTTAAAGCCTTTGCCTTCGGCTCAGGTCATGATCTCAGGGTCCTGGGATCAGGCGGGCATCGGGCTCTGTTCAGCAGGGGGCCTGCTTCCTCCTCTGCCTGCCTCTCTGCTTACTTGTGATCTCTCTCTCTGTCAAATAAATAAATAAAAATCTTAAAAAAAATAAAAAATAGGGGCGCCTGGGTGGCTCAGTTGGTTGGGCGACTGCCTTCGGCTCAGGTCATGATCCCTGGTCTCCAACATCGGGAGTTCAACATCGGGCTCCCTGCTGGGTGGGAAGCCTGCTTCTCCCTCTCTCACTCCCCCTGCTTGTGTTCCCCCTCTGGCTGTGTTTCTCTCTGTCAAATAAATAAAATCTTAAAAAATAATAATAATAAAATAAAATAAAACATAAATAAAAGACACAGGGAAAGAGGGAGACGGCCATGTGACAGAGGCAGAACTGCAAGTTAATCAGCACAACCCAAGAAGACCTGGAGCCACCAGAAGCTGGAAGAGGCAAGGAAGGACTTCCCCCTGGAGGCTTTGAGAAAGCACAAACTTCCCAAAATCTTGACTTTGGATTTCTGACATGTAGAGCTGTGACAGAATAAATATGCTTTAAGTCAGCCAGTTTATGGCTTAAACTAATACAGACAGTAACTTTCAATATATTTGTATCACCTAATAGAGGAGTTACCAGTGGATGGCAGAGTAGGGTCTTCTCATCAGTAAAATACCCTTGAACAACAAATACAGTATATACAATGTAATGGTTTTTGGCCATAAAAAAGGAATGAAACTTTGGTATGCGTTATAATACAGATGGACCCTGACAACATAAGCCAGACATAGAAAGGTTAAGTATTTCATTTCACTTATATGAGGTAACCAGAATAGACAAATTCACAGAGACAATAGTAGAACAGTGTTTACCAGGAATTGAGGCTGGGAGGACAAAGGGACAGTTATTATTTAATGGTTTTCAGAGTTTTTGCTAGAGATGATGAAATGTTCTGGATATATAAGATAATGGGATGGTTACAAAACACTGTAAATGTGTTTAATGTTACCAAACTGCACATACAATAAAAATTATGTCAGGTATATTTTTGCACACTTCAAAAAATGGTTACAATGTTTAAAAAATTGACTTACATCCTTTAAAAGATAAATCTGTTATAATTTTCAAATAAAGTAAAAGACAAAATTAGTAATTTTCAAATAAAAAAAGTAGGAGTTGTAATAAGTACAACTCCAATAATAAGTAATACAAATCAGTGATAATGCTTTACTTACCCGTTTGGGACCACTAAAAATCTTTCTCGTATTTTCCTTTGATTTATCTCCTTGTTTATTTGGGGGCTTCTTCACACTTTCAGGCACACCAGGCAAGTCCTCTGTAAAATCCAAGTTTTCTGAAATGGTAATCAAAACTAGCTAGCCTTCTAATACCTCAAATTATCTACCAAACAACCTATGAACATTAGGGGAGTGGCATATTATGGGGAGGGGGGAATAAAAGGAATAAAAGCATCACTCAGTTGACAAAATATTCCTAACAGTATAAACTTTTATTTGCCTTTCTCACCCTCCTGCTTGCTCCCTACTCTAGGAGAAATTCAGAAACCTAGTTACTATGTATGTGCTTCAGTTTTATTTTGTGTAAATAGCAAAATCAATTCTTTAGTAAAATAACTGTTGGATATCTATGGACACTGATATTAAAATGGTCTAGTTTAAACCACATACAAAAAAAAAAAAAAACCCACATACACAGTATCAGGTGGTATTCACCTTCAACATTTTTCTAGAATTTAAGTATACTGAATCATGCTGGCCTTCAAAGAATGTCTGCTTACATCTACAAAAACCCCACTTAAAAAAAAAAAAAGAAAGAAAGAAAAGATAGCTATCCTTGGCAAAAGATAGAAAATTGAGCTATGAGTACAATGTAGCTCAATGATTTGTGGGTCTTCATACAAAAACAACCAAATAAGATAAATTCCTAAATGGTTATACTTATTCTAACCTAAATAAAAGAAGAAAAACAGGAGGGCTTTTTGCTAACCCAACCCTTAAAAATGTTTGCTACTTCATACACCATATTAAGACCCAAATTCCAACTTTGGCTATATCAATCAAATGGTCTCTTAAATCTTATTTGGCAGCAACATGAAGTTATTGAAAGGGGCCTAATGATTTCACAGTTCAATGGTTAAAAAGTTATATAACTTCAAAATGTAAATTTCTGCCAGAGATTTTCAATTGCTGATTAAGATAACTTGCTATCAGGGTTAGCAGTAAGAGCTAAGTAAATTGCAGGGAGACAAGAGCTCAGGTTTCAAACGTACATGATTACTTATCATCCTCCTGAGAAAGCAGCTGTAAAGCTGTCTGCCCAGTCAGATCACATGTGACTAACAAGGCTGCTGCAAACTTCAATTCTCCAGCAGAGATGCAAAGACAGCACTAGATGAATTCTGTACCCTGATCTTATTTATTTTTGCAGTCGGAATAAGGAGTGAGCCCTTAGGGACTATTCTTATACAATTCTAGTTTAAAGACTGACTCCAATCTAACAAAACTATTTTTGGGCCAGTACAGCAAAATGGTAGGTAGTCTCTCAAGTATGACTTATAATGTACAAGCAAATCTATATGTAAGAATACTATCAGAATTCTAATTCACCATAATGACATTTCTTATATGACTTAATAGGACAAAAGCTTTATTTGGTAAGTAAACTGATACAGATAAACTATGTTATTTGGTTAAATATATATAAATATAGCCCCTGTATCACAGAGGCTTTCAAATACTCTTCCTCACTCAACAATCAATCCACTTCACAAAGCCCTTGCCTGTAATAACTTAATCATAACATAGCTAACCTACTTCTTTTGTCTGTCTCTCACAGCAGACGATCAACTCCTTAAGAGCCTCTAGTCATTACTGGTCCTACAATCTGAGAGACAAATTAAATTTCACTGTTAAGAGTGAATAAATACTTAATTAGCACTTTTCAATTTTATTAAATCAACTCAAGAGGATGATTTTTTAAGATTAAGACTTAAACAAGATTTATTGAGAATGTTTTAAACATTTGTTAGTTGATTAGTTTTCAGCCAACTACAAAGGTTTTTTATCAATTTTAACTTTCTAATCTTTCCCTCATTACAAATCATCTATTATTAATGTAGTTCTAAATGTCCAAAATCTACCCTAAGTCTACACTGCATTTGGATTTTCAAAGTTGAAACATTAAGATGTCCTGAACCCCTATACACACTCTTAAAATTCTCAAGTGCGAAGAGCAGAATTAAAACACAAATATGAAAATATTCCACTCTATAAATCGATCCTTACAATGTGGAACTTTATTAACATTTAAAATGCTGTACCAGGGGCACCTGGGTGGCTCAGTTGGTTAAGCAACTGCCTTCGGCTCAGGTCATGATCCCAGAGACCTGGGATCGAATCCCACATCGGGCTCCCCGCTCAGCAGGAAGTCTGCTTCTCCCTCTCTCACTCCCCCTGCTTGTGTTCCCTCTCTGGCTATGTTTCTCTCTGTCGAAATAAATAAAATCTTTAAAAAATAAAAATAAAAATAAAATAAAATAAAATAAAATGCTGTACCTCTGGATAAGGTAATCTGTGGTCCTACATAGTACTTCTATTAAAGTTGAACATAACAAGTTAAAATTAAGTATCTAGGCAGAAACTAGGTAGCTACTGATTGAAACCTGAAAAGCATTTACTTATAATTTGTCTTAAAGTCTTACCTGCATTATTAGCACTAGACTGACTGTCCTGGGAATTATCATTGCTTTCAGGAGGAGGCTGCAAGGAGGGAGATGGAGTTGTTTTAGTTCTTTTTTTGCTTGTCTTTCTTTCCACTTGACAGTCATCTTCATCATCATCTTCACTTTCACTGAGATCATCAAAGCCAAAATACTTAATTTTGTAATTAGAACTCCCAGAACCTCCTTCATCACCTCCTGTCTCATCATGATCTTCAAAACCAAAAAATTCAAGTTTAACATCCTTTTTAGATTTAGTATTACTAGGTCGAAATCTAGTAGTGGTCTTAGAAGTCGCAATATCTGCCTTTTTTCTTAGACGGCCAGCTTCTCCCAAATCTGCAGGGGTTGATGCAGTGAACTCATCCATACTACGTTCCATAGTATCCTGTATAGTAACATTACAAACTGACAAACAAGATGGATGTAAAACAGTGTAATCTCTAGTCCGTCCAACCGTCCCTCTGAAACTGGTCCCAGAACTTACACTGCCTTTCTTTGCCTGATTCAGGCCATCTTTATTTGATTCACTGTTTGCTTTGGCTAAGGCCTGACTGGTGCCGTCCATTAGCTTATCAAAATTTGATACTCCTTGTGAGGATTTTGCTTTATTGGCCCTACAGTACGTCCTACAGTTGCTTGGCCTAAGAACACTTTGCATGATGTCTTCCTCAATGGCTTCATTTAGATTTTCCAACCGGTTTTTAAAATCTTCATCCTTCATCTCCAAAAGAGGATCACTATCCAAACTTAAAATACAATCTTCTGATCTGATATCTTCAAAATCATTATCCCATTCATACAAACCAGTTCTTACAGATCCCTTAATCGGAGATATTTCTGATGGAGATTCTGATCTTTTTCCAAGTTGGGAGTTCCAAGTATCATTTGTTTCCTTGATTTCATCAGCTTTGTATCCTGAAGCTATAGTTGTTTCTGCACTGGATTTCTTAGTACTATCTTCAGAATTTTTGTAAATATGGTGACTATTCTTTTCATATTCTTCACTAAAATTCTCCACCTTATCTGTAAAAGTTAAAAATAAGTCAGTAATAAAAAGATAAGTGGCATCAATGTAAAAGTTAACAAATAACAGGAATATCTGGCTAATTAGGAATATAGAATCAATCTTAAAATAACTACAGTAATATTAAACTGTGAAGAAACTGATGAATGTCTATTATTTCACATTTCCCCTTCTTCCTTTTTTATTTTGGGTAGGGGACAGAGAGGAAGAGGGACAGAATCCTCCATCTCACAACTCTGAGGATCATGACCTGAGTAAAAATTAAGAGTTGGATGCTGAGCCATTCAGGCTTTTTAGCACAGAGCTCTCATGCCTTTTAGTTGACCTCTCCGTAGACTTTCAAGTCCCTTAAAATTGTTAAAATTAATTCAAGAGATTTCAACAGTGTTAAGCAACTAAATCAATTCAGAATTAAATGACTCAGCCAAATCTTCTCAGAGGTATTCCAAATAAAAATCCTTAAACTGAAATTTTAGTATATCTAAACAGTATAATATATATCTATAAACAGGGGGAAGCTGGGTGGCTCAGTCAGTTAAGCATTTGCCTTCAGTTCAAATCATGATTCCAGGATCCTGGAATCAAGCTCCCCACCAGGCTCCCTGCTCAGCGGGGAGTCTGCTTCTCCCTGTCCCTCTGCTTATATGCTCTCTCTCCCTCAAATAAATAAATAAAACCTTAAAAAAAAAAAAAAGCAGTATAACACAATAAATGACAACATCCTGGCAATGTGTTTCTCTAAGGTAAGGCTACCCCGTAAGGCATGCCAGCTCAGTCAAGAAACCCGTCTCAAAGTCAGGTTTCTTTTGCTATTTCTGCTTTCTATTCTTTCTCCTAATCCTAAACACCATATAACTTCAAAGATTTTTTTTTCTTTTTTAACAGTGGCTCTGGTGCCTAAGTGACTATAGTGGCTTCTTTATGCATATCAGTGAGTAGCAAACCTTAAACTTTCTATTCATTTTGTACTTGGGGAATTCATTTTTGCTACCTTTAATTTTTATCATCAGAAACATTGTTTTTGTTAACCTTTCTAAACGAGAGATGAAAATATGATTCAAATTGCTATTATGATTAATTCCCCAGCACTTAGTTATAGAAAAACACTGGCAAAATGTTTTGCCAAACAATAAAAGTATTTTTTTTTTTAAGATTTTATTTATTTGACAGCGAGAAATACAGCTAGAGAGGGAACACAAGCAGGGGGAGTGAGAAAGGGAGAAGCAGGCTTCCCGCGGAGCAGGGAACCCGATGTGGGACTCGATCCCGGGTCTCCAAGATCATGACCTGAGCTGAAGGCAGTTGCTTAACCAACTGAGCCACCCAGGCGCCCCCAATA